>PVLD010007005.1:0-95208 GCA_004027595.1 Dinomys branickii
ACACACACACACACACACACGGTGGCTGGCAGTAAAGGAGGGAGAGGAAACGGGGGGAGGGGGCGGAGGGGCGGGGAGAGAACTGATACTTGACCCCAAGGCTTTAGCGACTTAATTCTCTTCCCAGCCGCAGTTCCTCCTGAGAGGCCTCCAGGGGAAGAACTGCTGCCAGCTTCATTGGGACAGCGCCACCTGCTGGGAATGAGGAAGAGCACCCATCTTGGCGAATTCCATTTTAGGAAACACCTTAGCGGCAGTCTCCTCTGGAAGGTGTTTTGGGTGCTGTACGTTACCTCGTGCGCAGTTTCAAAGGGCAAAGGACTGGTGAGGCTGAAAATTTATGAAGCAAATGGTGCAGAATGAAGAATATGCCTTCCACCAACCATCTCTACGGTCAAGTCCCTCATCTTTTTAATTCTAAAATTATAGGAATGTTATGTATTTATGGATTGTGTGGTGTGTGTCTTATGCGTAGTGCATATGCTGTCTCCCAGTAAATCCTATGTTTTTTAGACCTGCTGCTAACTGCTTGATTTGTGAAAGGTTTACATTCTGATGTAAAGAGTTTACCCATTTTTTCTGCATTTTAGCCAGGTGTATGGCATACATCTATATGTAATCCCAGCACTTGGGAGGCTGAGGCAGGAGGATCACTGCAAGTTCCAGACCAGCCTGGGCTACAAAGTGAGTTTAAGGCCAGCCTGAACTGCACAGTAAAACTCTGTCTCAAAAAGGACCAAAATATTTTTTCTGTATTGTAGATGTTCTTGCTTTAATGAAATAAACACCTTTATATTTTTTCCAATATATCTACTATTCTCTACATAGGTGTTTAATCTGAATTGCTCTTATTCAAAAAATGTCTACTCTTACCACTCTTCTTTTGCCATTGACTTTAAAATGCCTCTGCTCTCAGAGGTTAAATTTTCATGTACACGTGGGTGCTGCCCTTCCCTTCCAGCCCTGGGTGTCCGGTCTACTACATTAACCTTCCGTCTGGTCCTGTGATGGTACCACTTTGTTCTACTTAATAATAGCTATGCTCCATGACATGTTCTGATAACAAATGCCAGATGTTCCTATTCTTCCTTTTTATGAAAAATGTTTTGACTATTCTTGAGCATCTTTTAAAAAATCTAAACGAAATTGAGAATAGGTGCTGCAGATAACAATAGATTGTTATCTGTGGAGGACTGGTCCCTGTGCCCCATGGATGCTGGGATCTGCAGATGCTCAAGTCTCTTGTATAACAGGGGTAGTATTTGCATAGAACCTGTGCACATCCTGCTGTATCACAGTAAATCATCTCTAGATTATTGGTAATACCTACTACAGGGTCAACGCTGTGCACACAGTGATGGCACCTGGTATCTAGGGTTAATGCTATGAAAGTTTGTACGCTCAATACAGATGCATTTAAAAATTTTTTTTCTGTTCTGTGATTGCCTGAATTCATGGATATGAAACCAACAGGTTTGTAGGACCAACACTGTTGCTATCTTTACATTATAACAACTGTACTATATTCTACCCCGTATATATGCCAAAACCTATTATGTCAATCCTATATTTAAAACATTCTTTAGTTTTGTTTGTTTGTTTTGTTTTTTGAGACAGGGTGTTGCAATGTAGTTCAGACTGGCCTTGAACTCACTATGTAGCCCAGGCTGGCCTCAAACAGTAATCCTCCTGCCTCAGCCTCCCAAGTGCTGGGATTGCAGGTGCGCACTACCACACCCGGCTTAAAATTATCATGTCACTTCCTTTTTCACAATTATAAACTATAGTGTGATACAACCTTTAGAGCTAAATCTTCACTAATTTTTTTTTTTTTTTTTGAGAAAGGGTCTTGCTGTGTATACCAGGCTGGCCTTCAACTCACTGTGTAACTCAGGCTGGCCTTGAACATACAACAGTCCTCCTGCCTCAGCCTCCCGAGGGCTGAGATTACAGGTGTGTGCCACCACAGCCAGCTAAATATTAGCTTATCTTAAAAAATTATTAGAATTTTTAGACTGTGAATGGCTGAACTGAAATACTGATACTTGTCGGAGTAAGGCTGGTTTCTGTGTGGGGTGACGGGTCCCGAGAACAAGGTGCAGCGGATGAAAAAACAAGGAGATAAAGTTATGAGATCGAGGCCTACAACCTCTGGGACTGAAGTCTCGATTACAATTTTCTTTAGCCTTTTTTGGGGAGTCACACAAAAAGCAGGAACAGGGGAAACGGGGGGGGGGGGGATCATTAACAGGACGAGCGAGGGCAACACAGCTTCATTATCCCGGGAACTGGGCTTTGACTCAGCCAGCCATCACGTCATCATTCCTTCGGGTGTATCTCAGCAAAGCGTCTAGTTGTCCCAGCGGCTTTCCACAGGGACACAGGTCCTGCTTTCATTTCCTTTTACACCAGCGCTTTTGTTAGACTTCCTCCAGAAACAATCATATGTCTCGGTCAGGCTCAAAGTCCCACATAGGTAATACACTGAAAGGTAAACGAGCTATAGAACGTCCTCCTCCACAGATACTTTCTCAGGTTTTATTTTTGGTTTTTATGGAGCTGGAGATTGAATCCAGGGCCTGTGCATGCTAGGCAAGCATGGCGTCACTGAGCTAGATCACAGCTCTTTTTCAAAATTGTATTTTCTGATTAAATTGCTCTTAGTTGTTTCAAACCTGCGATAGTCCCATGTCAGCCTCTTGAGTGGTGGATGACAGACGTATAGCACACTGCTCAGCGGCCCGGGGCTTTCCCAGTTTACTCTTTTGTAGTAGCTATGGCTGGAGCACAATTCCCTACACCATCACTACATTTAAGAATACTAATTTGCTGCCAGGCCTGGTGGCACACATCAGTAATCCCGGCACGCAGGAGGCTGAGGCAGGAGGATCACTGTTTGAGGCCAGCCTGCCCTCTGTAATGAGTTCAAGGTCAGCCTACACTACATCCCAAGACCGTGTCTTCAAAAAGCAAATCAAAAACATTTTCTAAATGAAACACCACGGTAAGGAGCACACCCATATGGTTAAAAATAAGTCCAGTTGTATAGTCTACTGTTTGAAAATAAGGAGGAAGTTATTTGTATTCCCTCAGCCTGTTTCCAAGAAGTTTTATGAATAATTAAGTGATGTAAAACACTTGAAGGTGGCTTAGAAAAATCAAGAGCACTATGCAATGTAAGCTATTAAAACATTGATGAAGGGTTTTTAGTCTCTTTCCGAAAGAATAAGCAAATGGTATTAATGGTCATTGCGCTGTGTTCCCGGCAACATATGAAATGCTGGGTGTGTATAATACTTACATATCCTCAAAACGGCCGGCTGAGTATTTTTAGTTCAGTTTTACAGATAAGAAACCAGACTCCGGGAGTTCAAAAAACACCTATAACCGCCCAGTGCTCCTGCCCAATAAACCCAAGAAAGCAAGGTCAGGAATCAGGTTCTGGCCTTCCTCATGGTCTGCGCTCATTCACCAGAGGTCGCACTGTGGACCCTGGCGGCTCTTACGTTCCCACAGTGGAGAACCAAACGATCCCGTGGGCCATTAGAGACAGAGGCGTGCGGTGGTGAAAGGTCCAGGGCAGGCCGGCTGCCCACAGTAGGTGGAGCCAGCCGGTGCCTGGTAATGAGACGTCTTTCCTTGCCTGATAAAGAGGGACAGACTTTAGATAGGAGTCACAAGTGGGGCTTCTGTATAAAAACAGGGTCCTAGCCAGGTGTGACGGTTCACACCTGTAATCCCAGACCTGGGGAGGCTGAAACAGGAGGATTGCTGTGAGTTCAAGGCCAGCAGGCCTACACAGTGGGTTCAAGGCCAGCCTGAGCTACATAGAGAGACCCTCTCAAAAGAAACAGAGCCCTTTCCTTTGTGGCCAGTATATGACGGCAGATGCAGCGTCATGTTCAGTAGAGTGGCGGCACCAGGGCCCAGTCCAGACAGGGCAGGCTTGGTCAGATGCTAGAATCCATCCAGCCCTATCACCCCTTCCAGTCTACCAGGTTCATTACAGCAAAGGTTTTGTTTGCTTTGTTCACTGGTATATGCAAACCTGGCACTTAAAACCACCCCTAGCGCTTTGTAGATGCTTAGGCAAATGACAGAATGAATGAATGAATGGATGATTAATTGAATGAATGAATGAATGAATGAGCTGGCTTTTAAAATTTGGGGCTTCACACATGCATGTAATCCCAGCACTGAGGAGGCTGAGGCAGAACTGCCATAAGTTCAAGGCCAGCCTGAGCTACAGAAAGCCTGGACTACATAGCGAGACCCTGTCTAAATAAATAAATAAATAAATAAAATTTGGGGTTTTTAAATAACAGGTTCAAAACTTCAGATATGTCACATTCTACAAAACCCAGCCTTTTAAATACACTATTCAGTGGCTTATAATAGTCCCACGGCTGTACAAACATCACAATTCCAGAACATTTCTGTCAGCCCCCAAAGAAACGCTGTTCCCACCAGCATCACTGCCCTTTCCTACTTCTCCCACTCCTCGGCTATTGCTAATCAATCTTTCTGTCTGAGGATTTCTCTATTCTGGGTATTTCATATAAATGGAATCATATAATATACCCCTTTTATGACTGGTTTCTTTCACGTACCATACTATCTTCAAAGTGCATTCACAGCAAAACATATCAATAGCACATTTATGGCTGATTAATCTTTTGCTTGGATATACCACATTTTATTTGTCAGTTGATGAGTATTTGTGTAGTTTCTACTTTGGGGCTACTGTAGTGCTTCTATGAACATTTGTGAACACATTTTTTATTTTTTTATTTTTGGTGTTGCGAATTGAACTCAGGACCTTGCACTTGCCTGGCAGGCACTTATGACACTGAGCTATATCCCCGGCCCCATAAACACATTTTTGTGTGCAAACATTTTCAACTCTTGGGTAGAATATACCCAATAAGGTATTGCTAAGTCATATGATAGTTCCATATTTAATCGATGTGTGTGCATATAGTATTTTTTTTTTTGAGATAGGGTCTTGCTATGTAGTTCAGGCTGATCTTGCTCATCACTATGTAGTCCAGGCTGGCCTGAACTCATGGCAATTCTCCTTCCTCTGCCTCTGCTATATTTATTTATTTATATATTTTAGTTTTTTGAGACAGGATCTAAGTGTGTCATCCAAACTGGTTTTGAACTCACTGTGGAGCCCAGGATGGCACTGAATGCACAGCAATCCTCCTGCCTCAGCCTCCTGAGTGCTGGGATTACAGGCATGCACCACCATGCCTGACAGTTACTTTTTTTTTTTTTTAATCGTTCCTACCCCCTTTCTTATCCTGCCATGGAGATGGAGTTGAGGGGCTGCGAGGGTGAGAGGTAATTCCTTCAAAGTGGAAATAACAGTGCAGTAAACGCACAGATGTAAATAAACAGCTGCATTTGTACAGCACAGGGTCAGAGTAGGGATGGCAGGGAGGGTGAAGAACCACCCTTCACCGGACAAGGCTAACCACAGCGACACTGACTGAATCCTCATTTCAGCTGTGAAGTGAGCAAAGCGGGTGTGCACCTGCATACAGAGCCCAGGGTTAAATACGCAGAGGTTGATGCCTTCTGGGGAAAGAAGCAATGCCAGTAACAAGACCAAATATTAATAGGGAAAGAGAGGGAGCAAGCTATCTCATGTACAGGAACAAACTGCATGATGAATGTTAGCATTACGATATCTAAAATGTACTGATAAATAAAAAGAAAACAACCAAACCTTTTTTCCTTAAAATGTTCTTTGAGGGCCAGGAAGATAGCTCAGCAGCACAGCACCTGCTTGGCAAGCACAAGGTTCTGAGTTCGATTCCCTGCACCAAAAACATAAATGTTCTTTAAAAGACTGTGAGGAGAGCTTGACAATTACAGTTTTAATATCTGATTGAAAAAAATCTTAAACCAGGCTTGGTGGCACATGCCTGTAATCCCAGCACTTGGGAGGCTGAGGCAGGAGGTTCGTTGTGAGTTCAAGACCAGCTTGGGCTACGAAGTGAGCTCAAGGCCAGCCTGAAGATCATAGTGAGACCCTGTCTCCAAAAGAAGGAAAAACTGGCCCTGAATCAAGGCCAGCAATTTTCTGTAGCTGTTGTTTTCAAGCAGGAGCCTAAAGTGGTATCTCTCTATGGTCTGTTGGCCATTGCAGAACTTTAGAAATGTAACGGTCAATTCATTAGAAAGAAACAACCAACTAAATAAATTTTATGAGAGGACTTCAAGATGGCGACCTGATAGGCAGCAGAGAGAGAACTTCCCGGAGGAATGCCAGTCAGACAAAGGAATATAGGAATATAGCAACATGTGAGACAGAAAGGAAAGAGGTGGGTATCCTGAACTCAGGAAGGATCTGAAATGGGAATTGAAGCCCTCGGAAAGACTAAGCAAAACCTCTGCTGGAGGAAAGGATCAGAGATCCGCCATGTCTCAGTGAGAGGGAAAGAAGGAGGAAGTCACCACTCCAAACACACCCTTGGCCCACGCCCTTGTTCCAGGATCCAGCTTCGGAGGCCCACGCTCACAGAAGCCTCCCAACTCGGCCAGGGGAGAGTGGAGTTCCAAGAGCTGGTCCAGGGCTGGAGAGAGGAGGGCGCAGCCAGAAAATGAGGCAATGGCGGTTGGGAGCAGTTGTCAAACCCAGTGTGAGAATGAGAAGTTGTGACAGCCACTGGGGCAGAGTCCCCACCCTGCGGCAACCTTCCTAATCAGCACCTGGAGAGAATCAATGCAACTAGTACACAGCCCACCACGCCCGGCTCTGCACCTGCCTCGAGGGGGTGGCCCCCTGCCTCTCTGCTGGGTGAGCGGCTACCAGTGGAGAGCAGCGGGGAACCTCAGTGGTGAGCCACGGCGGCTCCCAGGGATCCAGCAGAGGAGTGGATGGGGCTCCAGCACTGCAACGGGAGGGAGATGCAGATGGAGGTGGATCGCGTGGCTCCATGCCCTTCTCACGCCAACATCAGGCAGGAAGCACAAGCTGGGTTGCCAGGACTCAGCTCCCACCCTGAACTCTCTCTGGGAGCACCTTGAGTCTCGGCAGCTTGAGCAAGCGCCACCTGTTCCTGGCAACAATGGGACCAATCCACGGTCTTCAGGGCTCACCCCAAACTATTAATGTGTGCACGAAGAGGGTCTCCTTACAGCTTGCACATATGAACTTTGCATGAACCCATAGCAACATTTTTTTTTCCCGGTACCAGGGATCGAACTCAGGACCTTGCGCTTGCCAGGCAAGCGCTTATGCCACTGAGCTATACCCCCAGTCCCCCATAGCAACAAATTAGGTGAAAAGCAGCAGATCAGGAGTCTGAAAAACAACAACATACTCTATACAGCAGACCCGAGAAAATCCTCCAACTCTATTCTAGAACTAGTCTATAAACTCAGTTCATACCCTAAACGAACACAGTGAGAACGGGCCGGGGAGATTTCAAGCCCTTATACCAAGCATTGTAAGTTTGTCCAATGCCCAGCTGCAAGGGGTGGGGAATGGTAATACTGGAGATCAGGAGGAGGGAGGAGGAGAAGAAAGGGCCTCCGGCATCGAGGCAACGGGACAGAGCCAAACGGGTCACCGAGGGCGCCCCGATGGGGGCGCATGCCCCGCGGCTGCTCCGCTGTGGGCCCTGCAGCTGCTCCGCTGTGGGCTGTGCTGAGGGCTCCCCATGGACTGGACCTGCCCCCACCCATAGCACGGCGATGGGGCGGAGCTGGGCGGTCTGCTGTGAGCATAGGTGCTTTTCCAGCTCTGACCATGGCAGTTTGTATACACCCATGTATGTTATAGTATAGTCTGAGGCAGCTATATCTCTTCCCAAGGCAAGAGTCCAGGGGTATAGACAAACCCAAGAATACAGTTATTATCACAGGGAAGATGACTGATTGAGTGGTAGGGCAACAAAGATGAGGGAGGAGAAAATTGAATGATCAAATGGGCCAATATCTGTGTAACTGAGTAACAAATGTAAAGGTAACATTATGTAGGACAGCATCCAGAGTGAATTCCCTTCTATGTTCTCTATAATTCTGTATTTCCTCAATCGTTTTTGTATTAACAGAAGTGAAGATAACTTTATATTATACAGCATCCAGTGCAAATTCCCTACTATCTTCTCTATAATTTGGTGTTTCCTTTAATGTTTATGTATTAACTAATGTGAAGATAACATTATGTAATACAGCATCCAGTGCTAATTCCCTACTATAATCTGTATAATTTTTTATTTTTGGTATTGTTTATGGCTTATTCTGGTTCACATGTCTGCATTCTTTTGTCTTTAAAATTAAAAAAAGAAAGAAAAAAAAGAAAAAATCTATGGTTTTGTTTTTGTTTGTTTACTACATTGAACTGATCAGAAGCTATTTAAGTGTTTGACAACTGAATTGTGCTTTAAATCGTTAAAATGATTTAAGCAATCCTTAAAATGCTTCAGGTCTGATTTTATTTAGAAGAGACAATCTTTCTGAATGGTACATAAAAAAGTAAGAGGGTGCTAACATGGCCCAAGTGACAGTTCTCATAAAGTCCTTCTCTAGAGACTGTTATGCACTCTATGATTATTCATTTCCTCTCAACTTTTTATTTGGAAAAGAATCAAGTCTACAGAAAAGGTGCAATAGTAAGGCACACCCTTCATCTCAATGCATTGAATATTAAACTTTTCCTCTCTGCTCTTTCTAGACGGTAATTAGATGTAAATATATTTATATGTGTGTTTATACACATCTGTACAAGCGATGAGTATAGATATCAGGCCTTCTGGGAGTCTCTTGCTTTGTCTCTCTCCATAAATATATCTAACTCTATGGATACACACAGATACTTTTCCAAACTTGAGATTAAACTGCCTTTATTATGAGACTTTACCCCTAAACACTTCAACATGTGTCTCCTAAGAACAAAGACATTCATTTATATTAACTCAGTTTCATCATCAAACTCACGACGTTTAACACTAGCACATTACCACTGGATAATACGCAGTCCATATTGAAATATCCCCAATAGTCCTAGCAATGGCTTTCAGAGCTGGCTGAAGCAAGGACCACGGCTCCTTGGTCTCTTCTAGGTGAGTACTGTTCCCTGGACCTTTCCTATCTCTCATGATACTGGCATTTTTGAAGAATGCAAAGACACTCATTTTGCAGAGTGTCTCTCATTGGCATCTGACAATCCCTCATTCAACTGTGGCCATGTGGGAGGTGACTACGGGGGTGCTGGGACCACACGTGGAAGGGGAAGCTGGCCCTCCGAGGCCAGCAGGGAGGGAAGGGCTCTCGAAGGAACTCCTGGCAGAGCACGGGTTCGAATACTGGGTAGGAATAAATGGGCTCCCTGGGCTGCCGAGAGCAAGCTCTGTCCCGCTCCAAGGTACAGGGGAGAAGCATGGTGGCCAAAGGACATTCTGAGAGGGAAGAGGAGGCTTCGGTTTGTACTTGTTGGGCTTGGGCGGTGAGAAATCCAAGAAGAGAACCACACAGGCAGGTGGGAGCCATGGCAGAAAGGATTGGGCTGGTGATGACCACTTGTGGGCCAGTGATATTTTGAAATATTCTCTGTAAATGATATCACTTGCCCAGAGTACAAGATAAGAAGACACCTGGCTTAAAGAAGAATTAATTCCACCATGCAGCCCCCAGGTGGCAGATGGTGGAGGAATAGCCAGGTAGGACAGAGGAAACATGCAGTGGGTGCATCAAGAAAGACAAGGGAACCTGGGCATGATGGCTATATGGCATGCCTGCAATCGTGGCATTCTGGGAGGCTGAGGCAAGAAAATCAGAAGTTGTAGCTTAGCCTGGGCAACTTAGCTGACGTAGGGAAAACCTGCTTCAAAACAAAAAGGGCTGAGGATGTAGCTCAGCACAAAGGCCCTAGGTTCAATAAAAAAAAGACAAGCCATACATGGTAGTGCATGCCTACAATCCCAGCACAGGGGAGGCTGAGGCAGGAGGAGTTGTGAATTTGAGACCAGCCTGGGCCACAAAGTGAGCTCAAGGCCAGCCTGAACTGCATAGCGAGACCCTGTCTCAAAAAGACAAACAAACAAAAAAAGCAAGGAGAGTTTCAGGTGATGAGGAGTGGGAAACGGCTAAGGGCAAACACTACACTTGATCGTAGCCAAAGGCTGAGAAGCATAGAAGGGGTGTTGGAGAGAAGAACTGTTCTGACACTTATTCAAACAGAAAAAGATTGAAGTCTATTCACAGCTCTTGCAATTGGAATATTATATGGGGGGATTGAGCTCAACTCAACATGTGGATAAGTGGGAGTTTCTAGCCAATGAGCAGAGGAAGGGAGTCAGGGTGAGACGTTCCTACAAGCAGACATCCAGGGTAGGTAGAGTGTCGTTAAAACTGCCCTAACAAGGCAGATCAAGGATGTGAATGTCAAAGTGGGAGATGAAACTTGAGTGGGTGTCAAGGGCTGGGGGTCCGACTGCACCAGTCAGCCTTCTGTTGCTGATGCGAAACACCTGACACCCACCACGTACAGGAGGACGGGCTTGGCTTAGGTCAGGGTTCAGTCCAGCACTGGCTGACCCGAAGGCAGAAACATCACGGCAGAAGGGCGCGCGGGAGGAAAGGTACTCACTTTGCGGCATCCGGGCAACAGAGCCGGGAACCAGCACTGGAGAGCAAAGTGCCAGGGACCACATGCAGACTGAGGCTGAAGCCTGGTCAGTGAAGGACTCAGGGAAGCCCGACTAGTTTGTTCATTGAGAGTCTTGGTCAGGGCTGCAGAGGTGAGGACTGGAAATTGCTGTCACACAGAGGTCACTGGTGCCCTTAACATGGCCTATCAAGAGTCTGAGAATATTTTTCACACAGTCCTTTGTATATACTACTTAATTTTAGATATAATTCCCTCTGTATAGGCACATAAGGAAATATTAAGTAGTCATAAAAGGAACAAAGAGGCGCCAGGGATGTAGTGTTGTAGCCTTGTATATATGAGACCCTGTGTTTGTTCCCCAGCAGCCCCCAAAGAAATTATTTCTGTACAATATGAACAATTGCCAAGTTAAATTTTTAGATGAGATAAGGAAAGGGCAGAACAACATATATATAGTAAGTTAGCATTTATATAAAAGGGAAGGGATGAAAATACTCACATATACATGTGGGAGTGTGCCTGCATATTTATGCATTTGCTGGTATATAAATAAAGTGTTTCTAGAAGGATATACCAGAAACCAGGGACATTCATTGCCTGCAAGGACAGAAAATTTGACCCAGACCTGGGGTGAAGGGGAATCTTTTCAATGGATAGACTTTGGTACCTGTTGAATTATGTATCATGTGCAAGTGCTACTTATCTAAAACATTAGAAATTAATATACAAATACAAATTCTGTCCAAGGCCATACAATTGCATTCTCCCCCCCCCCTGGGGATTGAACTCAGGACTTTGAGCTTCCCAGGCAGGTGCTTATTCCACTAAGCTATATCCCCAGCCCCTATGTTTGCATTCTGACTCACATTTTATTGGGCACTGGTTTCAATGGCAATATAGGATCCATCTCATTTTGTTTCCAATTTTATGGAGAAATCATTTGGCCAGTATTTCAAGGTATTTATTGCTGTGTGCAGGGTGTGCCCCTGTGCATTCTTCCTCGGGCATGCATAGGTCTCTGTAGTACAGTCCTACAAAGGGAACTTGGTGCCTCCGCACTGCACTGCCGTTCAGAAAGCCTGCTCCAGGACACATGTCACCACCACTGCCGCACATATTCCACCACACTGAGTGTTCTTCCCACCCTGCAGAGGTGTCTGGGGTGGCAGGAAGGATGCCCAATGCTCACTCACTTTTCTACAGAGCACAGACCTGGGCCACATTTCCCAGCAACCCTTGCTGCAAGATGGGGATGAATTCTGAGGGTGGCAATGGTGATGGTCTTCTAGAAGCACTTCCCAAGCTGGCCCCTGATGAATGTCCCCATCATCCCTGAGTCCTATCTTTTCCTTCATTTGCTTGATGTGTGCAGGCCAAGCAGAAGACTCTGGACGCCAGAGCATTTCTAGGTTGGGCAGAGAGATGGGGTGAGCACCTGTGCAGGACCTGGCTGTCCTCTGAAGTTGGCCAATACTTGCATTTCCGATGACTCTTCCTCTCTTGACCATGAGTACAACTTTATCAACCCAGCTGGCATCACTTAGGGCAGGATAGAGAGAAAGCAGTGGTTGACCAGGACATCTTAGGACTTTACCTACCTAATGACACATTTCTGGCCTCTTCTTACTACATCACACCAGCTGCAGCTCACTTCCCATGTTGGAACCTGAAAAGAACACAGCACCCACCTCCTTTACTCATCACAAATACTGGAATATTATATGGGGGGACTGAACTCAATTCAACATATGGATAAACGGGAATTTCTAGCCAATGAGCAGAGGAACGAGTCAGGGTGAGACGTGCCTACAAGCAGACATCCTGGGTAGGAAGAGCTCCCACTGAGCACCTACCGTGTGCTGGACACAATTCTAAATGCTTTGGATATACTAGGGAACAAATAAGACATTGGTGCCCACACCTGTGAAGCTCCCAGTCTGCAGGTGAGACAGATAATGAAGCCAATAGCCCAGGGCCTTACACAGCACGTGAAGACGATGAGCAGGACCGATCAGGTCTGGATCACCGGAAGTGCAGGGCTGGGGTAGCTGCTGTGTAAGCAGGCTAGTAAGAAGCTTAACGCTTGCACAAAGACTTGGAGGTGACAGCGTTAACCCCTGGTTTTTGGGGAGAAGGGTCCTAGCAGAACAGTTATGCAAAGACCCTGAGGCAGGACCAAGGTCGGTGTTCAAAGGGAAGGAGAGAGAGCCAGGAGCCTGGAAGGAAATGAGACCAGAGAAGCGAGGACGAAGAGGAGGTCCAAGTGCACCAGGCTTTGAAGGCCCTTGTAAGGACTCTGGCTGCTGTGCTGACATTTGTCTCTGTGGACTTTCAGACAGAGACGTGTTGCATCTTCTCACTTAGATCATGAGACCTCTGGCCATCAGACTGAGGACATGGGCGGTCAGGGGACTGTGCCGCAGAAACTCAGTGAAAGAGGGTGGCTCCATGGATTTGGTGCCAGGGAGGTGGTGAGAAGGAGCTGCATCTCAGGTGTGTTTAGGAGATGGAGCCACAGGATTTCCGCATGTGATGGACAGTGGGCCCGAAGTCTCTGAGCAGCTGGAAGAATGGAACCGCCTGACTGAGGGAAGCTGAAGGGGGAGCCCTTTTGGGGCAACACCAACAGCAAGACTGAGAAGCCTTAAAACATGGAAGTAGAGCTGCGGGGTGGGACGCTGGTATCAAGCGTGGGTCTGGTGGGGAAGGCTGAACGGAGATTAAATGTCAGAAATTGACTACTCTTCCAAGTCAGTGTTGCTACTTTGCTCTGAGCCACACTTTGTGACTCACAATAATGAATCATCCACTGCCGCAGCCTTCTGAGTGATGTAAGAGTGCAACTTTAAGTACATTGAAGCTGGGCGAACTGTGCACATTAACTGCTGTGCTTTGCATCCAGACAGTGCTGGTTTAACTTTTAACATTGTGAACATCATGATCATTTTTTAAAGAGTGCAGGTGGTGGAAAAGAGAATGCTACCAATTCCAGTGCCAGCGTGAGCAGACCTTACTGTACACACAGACTAAATGGTCCTGCTGTCTTAGTGAGAAGTGGAAGGACTCGCGTAAGTGGGTCAGGAGAGGAACCAAAACAGCTCATGCTGCACAGCATACGAAAAGAATGTGGGCTAGTATTGGAAAGCCTGTATGGAGACTGAATCCCATGACTTCAAGAGGAGACGGCCAAGTACTTCTAAGTCAGTCACCAGTGGGTTGTTGTTTCTGTTGCTGTTGTTTTGTTTTTGGTAGTTTTGTTTCTTTTGATGGTTTTGGTTTCTTTTGTGTGTGTGGCTGTTTTTGTTTGTTGTTTGGTTTTTTGGTCTCCCAGAAGGACATTAATGCTCCATCAAAAATAGTAGCTGCAGCCAGGGGTGGTAGCACACATCCGTAATTCCAGCACTCCAGGAGGCAGAGGTAGGAAGATCATGAGTTTGAGCCTAGCCTGGGCAACTTAGTGAGACCCTGTCTCATGATAAAAGGGGGAGGGGCTGGGGATGTAGTCAGCCCTGAGTGCTGCTTAGCATGAGCAGGCCCTGAGTTCAATTCACTATACAGGAAAAACTAATTCTAGCCTTTGTTTATTTATCTACATATTTGGCAGGCAAATGTAGATATTGTCAAATCCCGTAGGCTATGAGCATCTTACCAAAGAAGATGAAAAGATCTTATTTGCCAACTGTCCTGGATACTTTCAAACAAAACATTGCTAAAAGGAATGTGATTTACTTATGTGTGAGATTGAGGCTTCCAATGTCTATTTTGATCACTTTTTCCATTTTCTCGAAATGTGCAGAGGCGTTTAATGAGGTTCATCACGTGAAATTCATTTGACTCCGGTTCCCCGCTCAAGCCCTTGTTACATTGGTTCCTGCTGTCAGTCAAATGTGATTCCATCCAGCTAACATCCTCTCAGGGGCTGGGGATATAGCTCAGTGGAATAAGCACTTTCCTAGCAAGCACAGGGTCCTGAGTTCGATCCCCAGTACCGCCAAAAAAAAAAAAAATCCTCTCAACAAAAGCACTGAACATGGGATGCTTGAGACTTCTAGTGAGAGAAGGAGCTGGGAATGGTGGCACACTCCTGTAATGGAAGAATTAAGGAGGCTGAAGCATCAAGACTGTTCATTTTAAAACTTTAATTATCTACTTTGGCAATACTGGAGGTTGAACCCAGGTGTACTCTACAACTGAGCTATATCTCCAGTCTTTTTTATTTTGAGACACAGTCTTGCTAAGTCACTAATTTGCCTGGGTTGGGCTCAAACTTGGGATCCTCCTGCCTCAGCTTCTCAAGTAGCTGGGACTGCATGTGTGCGCCACCACACCTGGTAAACAGGACTTTCTGAAAGCAACACTTTGTGGTGAAGCCAACCAGTTTCCTTTAAGCTTATAATTTCCTGACTTCTATTTTAATACTTCTGCCTGAAATTGTTCAGTGGCACTAGTAACTAGTTCATCACCCACGAAGTGCTGACTGAAATACAATGATTGTTTCTTTCAACAATTCAGCATGTTCAACGGCAACCGCAGAATGCCCCGTTGCAGCGTGCAGGGCACCAGTGGTGGAATGGAGACGCTCGGCTATGCGTTCTCACCTGCTCACACCCCACTCCGGGGACTGACGCGGTCTTCCTCAGAACCCTGAGTGTCTTTGGTTCACGCAGCCACTTCAGCCTTTGCCCACATCCCCAACACTGCCATCTGCCCCCGCCAGTGTTCCCAGTAACCCCCCTTCCACCGCTCATGCTCGCCACTTTTAGCTGGCCTGCTTGGCTGAGTGTAGCCGCTTTGCAAAGTGACTTAGGAATTTTGAAAGTTTTCTTGTACTTTGAACATCTCTGCCATTGATGGCTATTGTGGAATGGAGGGGTGGGCGGCAGTTGTGTCAAGCGGGAAAGGTGGTTAGAATGATGGTGATGGCCACCGAGGCAGCCCCGACAGGCTGAGGCAATGGCGGCTGTGGCGGTGGGTGGTGGCCAGGAGAGCGGGCGGCTCCCACTGAAGTGAAGCCAGCGGGTGAGAGGAAGGTAGGCAGCTGCTCTCGCAGGCGAACTTGTCTCCTCCAGAGCCCACCCTGCCTGTGCGTGCACAGCAAGCAGGAAGTGGCACGGAATGAAAACCCAGGCCTCAAGTGGCCCTTGACCCAATAAGTGATGGTGATGAGGGCGTAAGTACCCTCGCCCCATCCTGCGTTCGCTGCAGAGCTGAGCTGTTGCCCGCAGTGGTGATCCGCTTGACGACGCTCTCTTTATGTGCTGCTTTCTTCCCGTCTCACTTCCCACTGTCCTGCCCATGCTTTCTGGGACCATCTCCCAATTCCTGGTCTCAGGTTCTCAAGCTGAGACGATGCATCACGAGCTAAGGGTTATGATTCAGGCGCATGTGGCACATTGACAGGAACTGAGCGTATGCCAAGCCATAAAGCCTCAACAACCCTCAGAAGATTGAAATCATATAAAACATGTTCCCAATTAGGCAAGATAACTAGAAAAACTGCAATTAGGCAAGATAACTAGAAAAATGCCCCATATGTTTAACAATTAAGAAATATAATTCTAAACTTCTAAATAATCTGAGATTAATGAAATCAAAATAGAAAGCCACGCTTTGTGAAAAATTTTAGTGCACATATTAGAAAAAGGCTTTAAACTACTGAGCTAAATACTAATTTCAAAAAGGCAGAAAGTACAATACTGAAGAAATGACATAATTAATTAAATTTAAATGCACAAGGTAGCATCAACAAAGTCAAAAGTTAATTCTGTGAAAAGAATAATCAACCTATCCAGATTGATCAAGAACGAAAAAGGAAGAAGGTACAAATAACCAAAGTCAGAAACAGCAGAGGGGCTATTACTACAGACTAGATAGACCTTAGGATAATGACATTATTAACAAAATTCATGGCAATTTGAAAATGCGAAAAATTCCTACAAAAACACAACTCATCAAAACAGAAAATATAGAAATGAGTAAGTTCTTGTGTTAAATATGAGCATAAATTCTTTGCATCCCAGTGCTAGCAAGAAGCGGGGTCACCACTCCATCAATGTGGGGCCTTTGACTGATAGAATGTTAAAGAAGTGATATCTTTGAGGAGTTCAATATTGCTCTCTTGATCCTGAAACCTTCTAAGGAGGTTGGTTGAGCTTAGTGGAAAATGCCATACAGGAGATACTCTCAATTTTAAATGTGGTCTAGATTTCCATTTTGTTTTCATTAGACTTTTTTATGCTATACAGAGTAGAATCCCACTCAAACTCACTCAAAGTAAGCTGGGTTGAAAACTGCCAAAGAAATCTGCAGGCTAAACCCACAGCTGGAAGCAGAAAGCAACCAGGACTTAGGTAGTATTTTCAGGACTGCAGGAACTGATCACAATCCTCTCCCCACTACCTGGCTTTCCTTCTGTCTCCACAGGTGACCTCTGGGGACTCCAGTACAGGCTCCTGTCCGTACAGGATGTTCACCCTGACTCCTAAGTCAATAAGCAACTCCCTTTGTCTTCAAGGTTAATCCCCAGGAGAGAGTCCAGAAACACAGGTAGGGAGTGGATGGGCCATCTCATCTTTCCAAGCCAGAGCAGTCTTAGTTTCAGATGGTTACTCCAATTTCCAGGGGTAAAGTTAGCCCCAGAGGGAAGCGACTTGTCTGAATAGTAAATCCAGATGCAGGCAAGGGCAATGTTAACCCAAAACTCTACAGACCCTTTGGTCTCTGAAAAAAAAGGGTCTGTTGGGTCATTACAGATACCAACCAGAAAGAGAAAGGCCAGGTCCTGGATAGAACGTGTTCCCCCAGTGACCAGCAGCAGGGCTAGGCAGCACTTTTCATAAACTCTGGGGAAGGAAAGCAGTGTCGCTCACACGCCATGCAGTTAGGAGTGGGGCAGCACAAAGGCTCGAGGTGGGCAGCTCTGAGTAACGGAGGACACTAGGAGACAGTCACCTGCCCAGAGCCACCAGCCTCGCTCCTCTATGCTCAGGTGGCTCACTTGGCCCTGTGACTCACGGCTCCTCTTCGGATGGCAGGAGCACACGTGGCCCACAAAGGGCGGCCAGGATGCAACAGGGTCAGTGCCTGTGACAACAGCCCTCAATGACAGCTGGGGAGTTGGAGGCCAAGCACCGCGATCTCCTTGCCCCTTGACAGGGTAACTGAGGTCAGCTGTACGCAGCCTCTCAGGGGGCTCTGGTGGGATCGGGTCAACGTCCCACAGTGGAAACCAGCTTGAACACGCCCCTTTATTGGCTGCCTTTCTCCGCCCCCCTTCTCCACTCCTTACCAGTGTTTCTGGCTCAAACTGTAAACACACTATCTACACTCAAATTCTCAGGCGTGGCTCCCGGATAAGGAAACCAAGACGGACGAGAAGTCCGGTTCGGCAGACTAGTAAGACCCAGCGTGCCATGCGCCTGTTTTCAGTAAGGCCAGCATTCCATCTCCACTGCCCAAAGCCTGTTATCCTTTGCTCAACTTGTTCAAATTCATCAGGGAAAGAAGCATGTTATACACTGCTCCCTCCCCACGCTTTAAGCAGACTCGATAAAGATCTGGCAAGCGCTAGAATGGAAGGTCAAAGGCCCTTTCCTCCACACACAGGCAGCAGTAGAGAGGGAAGGGCTGCTTGGCACTGCTAACAAGGAAGCAGTTCAGTTCAACCCGGACTGCACATCTTGTCCCCTCCTGGACCCCTCCTAGGGTCACTTGAAGCTGGAGGACAGAAGACCAGGGTTTCTATTCAGGTGCTAGTGGCAGAAACCAAAGCCCAGTGCACAGTTTTTATTTATTGGGAACCCTAAAGTCCAGGGAAGCCGGGCCCACGGTGCGGGTCCTCAGGGCTCTGCAGAGGGTGCGGGTATCCAGAGGCCAGTCACTCGTGTCCAGTCTTCCTGAAGTCAAAGGAGTCCTCAGGAGGCAGGAAGTGGCTGAGTCTGTGGAGAAAACACATCAGCACCTTTTCCCACCTCTCCTGTGCCTGCCCTGGGCTACTGTGGGGGCGATTCTGCAGACACAGCACAGGCTGCCCCAGAAGGAAAGGATGTCAGGCTATGACCCTGCCACCTGCCATGAAAACAAGCCCGCTAGGTACGCTGTCATGGAGAAGCCTCCTTCTACTCAGGCCTTGCACGGGCCCAGCACTGTAACAGGTACTGAAGACCCAGCAGGCAAGTCTCGGACTCAGGCGGGCTTCTGTTCAAGCAGGGAGGGACACAACGAATGAACAAAAATATGTTAATGGTGAGAAATGCCCTGTCATGTTTATACTAAGGTGGAGAGCAGGGCTGTGTGTGGAGGAACATGTAGCTCTTTACACTGTCAGCTACACAGGCATGAGACGCTCCAAAAGCCCTTTCTGCCCCTGTGCCTGAGACGAGCATGTCTGTGTGTCTGCTGCTGTGCAGATGAGAGAACAAAGGAGGCTGGATTCAGTACCCCAGTGAGGGAGGAGACGCTGTAACTGGGATGTCCTTACCAGGCAGGAGGAGGTCAGTGAGAGGAGCTCTGAGTGCGCTGGGGAGCTGTCAGGTTTAAAAAGGGAGACATGTGGCCTAATTGCCATTTTTAAAAGTCTGTTTGGCTTCCAAGGAAAAGAAACTATGGGGGTAGGGTAGCCATCGGGAGACCACAGAGAAGCTGGCTGCTTGTCCAGAAAACGAGGGAACAATGGGCCTTAAAATGGGAGAGAAGAGCCTTTATTGTCCAGATGCCCAAAACACTAAGAAGAAGTGATCCTGCTGGGTACAGTGGTGCATGCCTGTACTTCCAGCTACTGGGGAGGCTGAGGCAGGAGAACTGCAAGTTCCAGACAAGCTTGGACAACTTACAGAGATCCTGTCTCAAAATAAAGTTATATATTTTTTTTAAAAACTGGAAACGTAGGTAAGTGGTAGAATGAGGCCCTGGGTTCAAGCCCCTGCACAGTAAGAAAAGAGTCTGGGCACGGTGGCACAGCCCTGTAATCCCCACACTCAGGAAGCTGAAGCAGGAGGATTACTACAAGTTCGAGGCCATCCTGGTCTACACAGTGAGTTCAAGGCCGACCAGAACTACACAGTGAGACCCTGTCTGGGGAGAAAAAAAAAGAAAGGAAAGGCAAGTGTGGTGGTGGGTGCTTATAATCCCAGCGTTCAGGAGGCTGAGACAGGAGGGTCACCGTGAGTCTGAAGCCAGTCTGAGCTACAGAGTGAGTGCAGGGCCAGCCTGAACTACACAGCAAGGCCCTGTCTGGGGGGAAAAAATGGAAAAGAAAGGAAAAGAGAGAAAGAAAGAAAGAAAAAAGGAAGAAATGTTCCTGATGGAACATTTGATGGCCAGGAAGCTAGTGTGGATAGCATGTGATCATTACTGTTTTCTGAGGAGAATTAAAAATCTGGCTGGCCAGTCTGAACCTGTCTTTTATCTCTGTCTAAAAAAGAAGCAGTGATGACTGGACCTGATTAGAAAGGCAGCTCCTTAGTCTTCAGCCAAAAACTCCCCTAAACCAGGAGATGCTGGTGCAGCAGTAGCATGTGGGTCATGATGGGAGCTCACTGACCTTGGAGCCTGGGAGCAGGAGCAGGGCACTCACAGAAGCTCTCTGAGAGAATTATCATGTACCTGGGAGCAGGAGCAGGGCACTCGCAGAAGCTCCCTGAGAGAATTATCATGTACGCTGAAATAAGAATCAGCCAGGAGATGGACAGCCCAGGCAGGAAGGGAAGCCATGCAGGGGGAAAGCGCCCGACAGAAACAGGAGAGACATGCATAACTGCACATTCACTGGGGCAGGCCTGTGGAGCTTAGGGGGACCTCCAGGAGGGGTGGGGCCACAAGTCACCGGGGCTCCAGGTTGTGCTCCAGTTGACAGCTGGCCTGGCAGAAGTGGGAGCCTCGGGAAGATTGCTAAGTAGAGGCAGAACACGGTCATGCTTATTTTCAGATCATTCTGGGACTGTCACGGGAAAGGCCTGACAATGATAAGACAGAGCACGGAGGCCCGGGAGAAGGCTGGTCTGGTGGTACAAGAGATAGGATCGCAGGGATGGAGAAGGGCCACAGGGGAGGACGCTCAGGGGGGCTGAGGAAAGATACCTTTTCCCCTTGTTGTTTACAGTCCAAAGGGAGAGGTGGTAAACATTTAAAGGAGTGTTTCTCTTTACTATCTCAGATATACTGTATGTGTTAAAAAGGGTAATTTTTTTTTTCCAACTCCATCCCAGTCCCTCTGTGAGTCCAGCAGAAAAGCAGTACAAGGGAGAGAGTCGTAAGGAGGGAGGTAGATGAGGTCAGCTTTGGAAAGAGAAGGAAATTCAGCAAAGACCTAGGATTTTCTTCTTAATGTGAATGGGAAGCCACTAAGGGCTGTAAAGAAATGTGTGACGTGACTAGACTTCAGGCCGCTGCATGGAAGCAAGAAGAGATTCAGAGAAACAAGGGAGAAGGCTGGGGCAGAGGAAGGATCAGGAAAAGTGGCTGGACTCAAGTAGGGGCTGTAGGAGGGTGGCAGCAGGTGACCACGTTCTGGACTCTGGATGCATGGTGAAGGTACACGGGGAAGGTGGAGCTGAAGGCTTGAAAGTCTTTACCTTGAGCAACTAGAAAGGAGGTTGTAAGAGAGAAAGAGATGGTGCTCAGATGAGCTTCCTTTACCTCTACAGGTGTGGGTGAATGTGGCGGCTGCACCTGCTCAGCACACTGCAGGAAGCGGCGCACGTGTTCAGCACAGTTTCCGACGGCTGCTTCATTCTGCCGAAGACACTCCTCAAAGGCCTCAAAAGGCTCAGCACAGGCCTGGCGGATCTGGCGGATGATCGGGCTGTGGGGAGAGGGCATTTCAGACCCAGGCACACTCCTACTGCATTGTCCGCTTCCCACCTCACGCCCCCACCAGGCTGTACTTGTCCACACTCACTGGGCAGATGTGCACTGGGCAATGCTCATCTTAAGGTAGTGACAGTCCCGCTGCCATGACTCGGGTTTTGCTGCCACACACTGGCCATACTGATCCAACTCCCGGCCACAGTAGCGAGCAGTGATTTCCAGGGCTGCCTGCCTGTGGGACAAAGTAGGGTGAGGATGATTTCAGACAACAGGCAAGAAAAGGAGGTCTGATCTGGGTCTAGAGTATGACTAAGAGTCGGGGGCAGATCTGGGATTTCTAAGAATTCTGGGATGGGAATAGGGAAGAGCAGAGGTGAGACCTGAGCCCTGGGAGGTGTGGAATAGGGTGAGAGCTTCTGGAGAGACAGTGTAGGTCCTGTACCAAGGTCTGAATACTTTAAGGCCGGCCTTAATTACGTTGGGAGTTCACAGAATGCACAAAATGGCTTAGGGCCTTCTAAGTAAGATCTACAGCTCTAGGGAGAGAGGCTGGGAGATTCATATAGGTTTGAAGGTCCTACAAATGAGGTTTGGAGGTCCAAGAGGTGGGGCCTTGGGTTCATGGTAAAGAATCTCTCGACCAAAAAGTTTTAGACAGGACGCCTGAAGATGGGTTCTAAAGATGAGACCTAAGACCTTGTGGTCCAAGAATCCTGGGGTGGGACTAGCGGCATGACCTGGAAGCCCAGGATACGGCTGGGCTCCTCGGGGCAGAACTTGGGTGATAGCCACCAAAAGAAACAGGAAGGATCTAAGGCTCAGGGGCAGGGGCTGGGCAAGCGCACATGGGGATGTGTCAATCTTGAGGATCGAGTCTCCACGAAATACAGCGGCCAGTCCTTCCTTCTGGGGTTCTGAGCTAAGTGTAGGTCACAGGGAAGAGGAGTCCGCGTCACCAAGTTCAAGTAAGGCGTTCCCACTACTCACATCTCGCTGTGGTTCGACCAAGGAGAGACCCGCCTTTTCCGGTACCGGGCTGCCAAGGCGGGGCCCAGCCAGCCCTCACTGACTCGCTCTTCCGGTCGCAGTGACAAGCAGCCCGGGCAATTCCGCCTCAATCCAGCATGTCGGCGTCCGGGGTAACTACTTCCGGCCCGCTACTACGTAGCGGCAGATATTTCTACTTCCGGCTTACGGTGGCGGCACCCAGAGTTCCCCGGAAGTAGTCCGAGGGACTGGGGTGCCTGGATCCGAAAGCAACTGCAGGTTATTTGTGGTTAAGCCACTGGCAAACGCGCCCCAACTATCGTGGGTGGACTTAGTCGTGAGGCTGCCATTACCGTGGCTCCACAACACGCTGCCTTTTGCAGTTGCATTGGCCTTGGTGGCTGCCAGGGTCTCGACTCAGGGACGGGCGCCCAACCCCTAACGCTGTGCTGCCCCATCGACCTTGTGCAGGTATTCACTATCATCGCGTGACATTACTCGTGCGTGTGATACGACCTGGCGGAGAGGCGCCCCAAGAGCCGGCCCAGCCCCATTTGGGACAGTGTCTACTCGGCCTAGGTTACACCGCCCTCACAGCATGCCCCCCAGCTTTTAGGCATAGACACCAAAGCCAAGATGGATGTGGGTTTCAATCCTGCTTTCATGAGACCTTGGGCGACTTACTTCCTCTCTGTAATTCCTCCTTATATGTCAACGTTTTCACCTTCTAATCTGCCTTAAAAGCATGCATTTCCCCGTTTATAAGATTAGCTA
Organism: Dinomys branickii; assembly: GCA_004027595.1. Lineage (NCBI taxonomy): Eukaryota > Metazoa > Chordata > Mammalia > Rodentia > Dinomyidae > Dinomys > Dinomys branickii. The sequence continues at coordinate 23,192 of PVLD010007005.1, forward strand.
TCCCTTAGTCAGAGAACTGAGTGTTCTGCCATCTGGTATGCAGAGGTCTAAGACTCCAGCCAAAATGAGCAGAAAATGCAGTCATAGTGTTTAAAGATGAACGAGAGCTATTTGTGAGCAACTGAGAAGCCACCTAGATTTTCTGTGTGCTCGTTTATAACACGGGAATGAAGACCTTGACTTCTTGCACACAGGACCTAGTGCAAGGGAACAGTTTTGCAGAGCCTAGACCCACAGTTCTGAGTAAGTTGAGAGCTGTTGCAGGAGGCTGTAATCACGAGCTGCCCTGCTTCTTGCCAGTTGACATGTGATGACTGCTCTGCTGGCCACCTGTAGCCGCTTCAGATGACAGGGTGCTGCTTCCTGGGTGTCAAAGACTTTCACCCAGAGACACCTCCATTCTTCCCATCTGAAAAACATGTATATTTGGTGGGAGAGGAAATGAACAGCATCAAAGGCTGTGGAGACAGCAGACTCTGGCTTCTCATGTTTATTGAATCTTTAGGTTTCTCTTTCCTGGGAGAATATAATCTTAACCTGTTCTTGCCTTCTCCATGGGTCTTATCCCAAAGTCTAGGCAGCATGTTTCCTGAAGGGAAGGGGTTTCCATGTGGGCTTAGTGTAACTAGCTATGAAGACCCCAACAGGGCTCACCCACCTTGTGCAGTATGACACCCATGCTAGCTGCCCTTTGGCTTGTGGCTCGAGTGCAGTGACTTCTCTACAGAGACCTAAGATCCACGGGACTTGGAGTGAAAAAGATGGAAGTTTGAATCAGAGAACAGAAGGAATTGAAAGTATGCTTCTGTACTCCGGGTTTTCTAACGCCTGTTTCAGGGTGTCCTTGAAAGAAGAAACTGAGACAATACCATGCTGATCTGTGGGTCCTCCAGAGCTGTGGGCCACAGGTGAAAGCGAGACTTGAAACTGGGCATCGCTGTCACTTCTGGTTTTTTTTTTGTCTTTTTGAGACAGGGTCTCCCTATGCAGTTCAGGCTGGCCTTGAGCTCACTTTGTAGCCCAGAATGGTCTTGAACTCGCAACAATGCTCCTGCCTCAGCCTCCCCCAAGTGCGGGGATTACAGGCATGTGCCATCACACCCAACTGTTTTTTATTTAAGAAGCTGTATTTGATGTTTGATGACCCACCTCTTGGGAAGGAGAACATGAAGGGTACATTCAGATTTCATGAGCATATGGTAATGTCTTTGTTGTCTAATCAAATATAAGGACTGTTTTACTTCAAGTTTTGTAAGGTTGTGATATATTTTAGCAGTAATGAAAATTTTCTTTCTTTGTGATTCCTCTTCCAGCATGGATGTCACTTGTCTCTACCAGTCTCCGTCTCAGCCATCTCCTTTTTCTTCCCATCCTGTCATTTCTCACCTGACCATCTTTGAATGTTATCACCCTTATTGCAGTTGAAATTCATGTGAGAAAAGGACAGACCCTGAGACTTCTAGCTTCCCCCTTCAAACTGTTTTTTCAGGGTTTCTGTAGACTGTGTGTTGGAGAAAAAGATGCTGATGATGGTGCAGGGGGTGTGAAGCCAACCTAAACTAGGGCTCTGAGCAGATCTTCTTTGTCCGCAAAATGAATGAACTCGTGGCTAGCAGAGACATGAGGTTATTTTATTCTCTGGTAACCAAAATGCTAGCTACACATGCACTGACATAAATTTTAAGTTCCGACAAGTATTGTCAAACGTCATTTTTATGAGCTTAGCACACAAAATAACTCTCACCACTGTAATTAGTGCCTATGTTTTATCATGTTTGTGAGGACATTTCTTGAAGTATACGATTCCAGTATTCATTCAATTGGATCCTTCTTCTATTAAAAAAAAAAAAGTTGACAGGCCAACTTCCTTCTTTCTCTGGCCATGATGGAGTAAAGGGATGACATCTACTCTCCCAACATTTCAGCTGAAATCTGGACAAATCACGAGGCAACAGTTTAGATGTTGGAAAACAGCATCAGATCGCAGCATGCCTGTGATCCCACTCCTGGAGGGCGGGACAGAGCCGCCAGCAAGGCCCAGCTGAGGCCATCACTGGAGTTGCCCAGTGCCCCTGTTCCCACCAGCCATAGTGGAGAGCCTCACTGGGCAAAGCATTCAGGTATTGCCTTTGCATGGGGGCAAAATTAGTCCTAAAGACTGCTTTGGTCTCAGAGCATAGCAACTTAAATGTCATCTTCCTTCAAGCCATTCATGTTGAAGGAAGACAATATTAGAGGGAAATTTGGTACGTAAAAGTTTCTAGATAGTGTTAAATAGCTGCTACTTTATAAATCTCTTTGAAAGGTAATTAAGTGCTTAAAGTAGTAATATATTGTGGGGTTCATTATAGATGTAGAATGAAGATATGACAAAAAGGCCAAAAGGAATTATTAAAAAGTTTTGATGTTGTGGGTGTGTGAAGTGATATATTAAAGTGTAGTTAAGTCTAAAGATATATTAGAAATTTTAAAGGAAACTAAAGGTGAAAATGTAGTCAGTACAGTTAATAAATAAAGGAGGTGAAGTAACAAAATAACTGAGCCTTGCACAAGTATGACTGACCTTTTTGTGTGTGTGGGGTACTGGGGATCGAACTCAGGACCTTGAGCTTCCTAGGTGGGCACTGTGCTGCTGAGTTGTATCCCCAGGCCAACTGACTGGTTTCTGATGAAGAGTGAAAACTTAATTCAGTGGAGCAAGGACAGTCTTCAAATAACAGTACTGGAGTTACTGGGTATCTATGGGTAAAAAAGAAAAAAAAAATTGATGCAACAGTGAACATTATACATAAATGATCTCTAAATTGACTCTTGATTGAAAGCATCGGACTATAAAATCTCTTTAGAACATGAGAAAGTCTTTAGGCATGAAGCATTTTTAGGACACTAAAACAAAATAAAAGTAAAAAAGATAAATCGGGCCTCATCAAAAGCTTTTGCTCTCCAAGAGGTCTATGAAAGGATGAAAAGATGAGACAGTATTTGCAAAACACTTGTGTGACAAGCACCTTATATCTAGAGTATATAGTGAAGTCTTAAAATTCAGCAGTAAAAGTGAAACAGTACGATTATGTAGAAAGCAAACAATGAGGACAGTTAGTTCACTGAGGCTGCCTAGATGGTACATGATGAAGAAAGTCCAGCATTTTTAGCCGTAAGAGGAATGCACATAACACCACAATGAAATTAGGTGCAGTGATGCACATCTGTAGTCCCAGATACTTGGGAGGCTGAAGCAGGATTACAAGTTCTACGCCATCCTAGGCAACTTAGTGAGACACTGTCTCAAAATTAAAGACACACGGGGATGTATTTCATTAGTAGAGCACTCACCTAGCATGTACTGGGGCCCTGGTCAATTCCCAGTGCCACCAGTTGGTCAATTCCGAGATATCGCTACACACCTATCAAGAGCTAAAGTAAGAAATACGAAGTGCCACTAGAAGGGGGGTAGGGCAGGAACTGAAGTAACTTGTGGAAACGCTGCTGAAACCTGCAGGTGGGGTGCAGGACAATGCTAAGGGAGCAATGCACTTTCAGATGACTCCCAACCTGTGACCTTTGATTTGATCCTAAACCTAAATAGGATACAAATGGGGCAGCGGGTGAAATGAGTAAGGGTTATAGATCAGACACTCAGGGTGGTAGTGTCAACTTCTGCACATTAACTGCACTGTGGTTCCATATATTACACTTGGGCAACTGGGAAAAGGTATATTGAAAATTCTTTTTAATCTTTTTGCAATTCTGTTTGTAAAGGGAAGTTGTTTCAACATGAAAAGTGAAAAATAAACCTAGCACCAGAGTAGAGCGCTTGCCTAACATGTAAATACCCTGGGTTCAGTCCTCGGCACCACAAAAATGGGGAAGAGACTGACTCAACGGACCTCAGCTGTGGGGTCGTGGAGGGGAGTGGGAAAGTCTACAGTGTAGGTTCTGTTAATGGGGGTGAATCAGCCAATAGATTCAAGATGTTTTTCATTTTTTTCAGTGTCATGAAGCAAAGTCAGGATATCCTGAATGGATAGATTTTCCTCAGTCTTGTCCTATCTCCCCTATAATTAGTGACATACCACCTAAAGCAAGACTCAATAATCATCTTAGGAAAGTTTTGTTTTTCTTTTTTTGCAGTACCAGGGATCGAACTCAGGACCTCCACTGAGCCATATCCCCAGCCCAGGAAAGTTTGTATAATCAAGGAATCTTCTACGCACACAAATATATACAAGGTTATCTACTGCCAACACTGTTTCTAATAATGAAAGAATGGAAGGATTCAAATACCCATCAACAAAGGACAGTACAGCCATAAAATAAAAATGTAACAAACCCTCCACAAAATGATGTGAAGGCAACTTAATATAAATAATAGAAAAGCAAGTATGGAACAGACTAAAAAATCACCTAGTGGAGTTCAGAGGCTTAGTATGAAAAAATACAAATTATCGCAAAATTTTGGCTATGTTACATTAAAAAATATTTAGAAATATTTAGAGATGGAAAAACCAATGTTCACTGACAGATGAGTAAAAAAATATGGCATATACATTCAATCTTTTATTTTGTTTTGATTTTTTGAGACAGGGTCTCACTATGTAGTTCAGGCCTTGAGCTCACTATGTAGCCCAGGCTGGCTTCAAACTCATGGCAATCTCCTGTCTCTCTGCCTCCCAAGTGCTAGGATTATAGGCATGTCACACACCCAGCTATATCATTCAATCTTTTTTTTTTTTTCTTTTTTGAGACAGGGTCTTGTTATGCAGTTCAGGCTGGCCTTGAGCTCACTTTATAGCCCAGGCTGGCCTTGAACTCGTAACGATCCTCCTGCCTCAGCCTCCCAAGTGCTGGGATTACAGGTGTGCACCACCATGCATGGCTTTGTCATTCAGTCGTAAAGGAGGAAATCCTGCTGTGTATCTCCCAAACATGACACAGTTGGATCCTGCTAACATGGATAAACCTTGAGGACAAAAAGTGATCTCACTATGATTTGTGTAAAACAGTCAACCTCATAGAAACAGTAGAAGGGTGGCTGTCAGTGGGACCAGGAGGAAGGGAAATGAAGTGTTGCTCAACAGGTATAAAATTGCATTTATGCGAGACACGTAAATTGTAGAGCCTTGTACAAAGGTGTCTATAGTTAACACTACTGTACTGCACATCTGAAAATTCACCCAGAGGGTAGATCTCAAGTTAATTGCTTTTACCTAAAATAAACAAACACACCAAGACAGACACAAACTTTTGGAGATAATAGAAATTCTGCAGAGAAAGGACATATTTATCTTTACCATGGTAATGGCATCCCAGATTATACCTATGTTCAAGCTCATCAGATTGTACATACTAATATATATACTTTTTAATATTACAATTCAATGAGTTACTTAAAATATTTTTTTCCTGTCTTGATTTTGCAGGGAAGGGGAAATCTGGAGCTGGGAACAAGATTTTCCTTGCATGATCTTCTGCTTATCAGGACACACATGGAATTTTTAAAAAATAACCAGAACTCCACTTAGTATATCAGACAGATTCAGAAACCTGAATTCCTGATTGCCTGGTCTTAAAGTACTAACGCTCTTGAAAAATGCAAGAGTGACCTAATCATACTATCTTCACTGAATTAAAGTTATATTTTATTTTAATCTGATGAATCTTCCTGCCCAAAAGGCTAGCATCAAGTTAAATGATATCCAGTTTGACTTTGATGTTCATAGCAGCCAGTTCAGCCACAAAATAACGGAAAACGTAAGGCACAGAGACAGTATCAATAGTATCGCTGCGATTACAGACAGTGCAGTTGTATTTTCTGTTTCGCATGGCAGACCAAGAAGGAGGCGGCTTCTCTAACAGCGGAGAGAGTAAACTGCCGCACTTCACGCACACGTGTGCCACCGAGCGGTCGGAGCAGTTGAAGAGGCGGTCGTGAAGCAGAAAGGATGTACCATGAGCCAAAAGAGCGTCCCGTTCCATCTCCCCAAAACGGATTCCTCCTTGGACGTGTCTTCCCCCGATAGGCTGGTTGGTGACTCTGTCCCTGGCTCCAGTTGTTCTAACTTGGAATTTGTCTGATACCATGTGACGTAAGCGTTGATAATAAACAACACCTATGAATATGTCTGCTTCCAGCTCCACCCCACTGATGCCGCTGTACAACCTCTCGGTGCCGTAGAAGTTGTAGCCAGCAGCCTTTAACATCTCGCCGAAGTATTCCAAGGCAGAGTTCTCCTCGGAGAAGATGAAGGGCGTAGCATCGTGGCAGAGACCATGCAAGGCTGCAGACTTGCCGGCCATGCTCTCAATCAACATACCGATCGTCATGCGAGACGGAAAACCATGAGGATTGAATAGAATGTCTGGCACCATCCCGCTCTCAGTAAAAGGCATGTCCTCAGCTGGCCACAATCTGCTCAAAATGCCCTTCTGCCCATGTCGACTGGCAAATTTGTCCCCGATAGTTGGGTTCCGAGGGACTCTCATTGTGATGCAAATACACTTGAATTTTCCACTCCCCGATTCATTACTACACACTTTGATGTTGTCCACAATACAATTTTCTTTACTCCTACGAAAAATAAACCATACAAAATAAGCTATTTGTTTAAACTTAGAGACTTAAGCTTTGTTAACATAAATTGTGCTTCATAAACGATATTTGTACAGTTTATTCTTGCCCTGTTTACTGATCCAGATACAACTGGAACCCTAAAAGTGTGCATGTATAGAGCTGTGTTCACCAAGCAGAACACACTAGCAACAAAGACAAAGGAAAAGCTGTCAAGAAGGCCTACTAAAATCAGTTTTATTGTTATAAAAGCTAAAATGAAAGTTTATCTTTAATAAAATGCATAGTGAACTCAACATTTTGGCTAAGAAACATCCCTGATACCACATATGAGAGTTCCAATAATCATTTTAAAATAAATCACAGGTAAAAGGCAGTGCGATAGGCACGAGTCTGTCTGATCCAACCGTGCCAGTATAGTTGTCAGGGAGCCCATACCACTATGATGTGCATGCCTGTGTCCCCCAGATTCATGCTGAAATAGGTGAGGCCTCTAGGACATTAAGTCATGAGGACAGAGCCCTCATGAAGAGCAACTTCGTAAGAGCTACGAGGGGAGGGCGAGAGTGCACAGGGGAATAAAAATGATCAAGATACAATATGTGTATGTACCAGTTTCCGAAGACGAATGTAACTTATGTACTGTAAACATATACTAATAATTCAATAAGTAAGTAACCATGTGAGATCACCTGGACAGTACCTCCACCAAGTCCCCACCAGACACCGAGTCAGCCTCCAGAACTTGGAGAACTAGATTTCTGCTTTTATTACCCAGTCTCAGGCATGTGTAACAGCAGTACCCACGGACTTTAGTAGCAGAACCCGCCCTGAGAGTTTCTTTCCAAAACCCTACTGTTACGGTAACTTCCGTTAGCCTCCAGCACTTCCACCAGGAACGACGCCCACACTTACTTATAGTACATCACATAGCTCTCCCCGGTGTTGAGGTTGAGGTAGCCATAATAGGGATCTCCATACTGCAGCTTTGCTCCTATAAATGGCAGCCCATCATCATCTAACTTCTGCATGATACGTGGGTCACCAGGTTTGACTCCAAACACCAGACTATCATCTCCTTGCTTAATTTTTTCAGAGAGGTTTATGAACTCTGTCTTGTAGACACTTCCGTGGGCAAAGCCACGTTCCCAAGAAGCCTTATTCACAATCTATGAAGTCAAAGAATCAGATTAAGAGCTAATAGCCAAGTGAAGACTTTCAAAATAAAAACACAAAGGATTATAGTAATAGGTAGGATAAGTGGCATCTGATTTTAAAACTCTCCCCATAGTTTTCAAGTCACTGGTAATTGAAGCCCAAACACATAAATGGCTTAAGACCTTGCTCACATAAGTCTAAAAGGTAGGTATAGTCAAGACTTCATTCACTCAACACTTACTCATAATACGTACTCAAATATAAAAAAGTATGCGTATCTCAATAGTCAGTGAATATTCCTCAAGGCCTGCCCACTTTCAACTTAGACCAGGAGCACACCATTTACAGAACACTCATGAGCCTAACACTAGGTCTTTGGGGACACAAATATTCCCTCAGTGATCTCATTATAAACGAGAAATAAAACTAGGAAAAAACTGGGACAGTATTTGGTGAAACTTACCATGGCATCTTCCATATCATAGCCAGTGTAGGAAATCACAGCAACAATGGCATTTGTCCCAATGGGATAATTATCCATGTCATAGTAATCATACATGTATGGTCTTACTAAGGGACTCTGTGGAGTCTGAAGGCGATACAGCTTATTATCTGATCGGTCTTGGTATGTGAGAAGCGGAAAGCCCATGGTTTGCTTGCCTACAGAGGAAAAAATGAAGTCTTTGCATTTTCTGTTTTTAACCCTCAATTATAAAGCTGTTAAATAAAATGGAAAATAACTAAATATTTGCCACAGAAAAATGAATACATAAATAAATCATGCTTACTACAGATTAATACTAACTGTAAAAATGAAGTAAATCTACATGTATCAATATGTGTGGGCTATGAAAACGGTACTGAATGGAAGAAGTATAGAATGACATTCAGTGATAGCACAGTACTTACATACATTTGCTAACACGTCCTAAGTAATTCTCTACCTAGTTTATAGACATGTGTAACACAATAAAAAGCAGTAAGAGGGAACACAAAGGCTATACACAAACTATAGGACATTACCATTGGGGCAAGAAAAGGGGCAGAACACAATTTAGATCAAAACTCACAGTGGGCTGGGGATATAGCTCAGTGGCATAAGCGCCTGCCTGGCAAGTGCAAGGTCCTAAGTTCAATTCCTGGTACTGCTTCTCCCCCTAAAAAAGTTTTGCCTTAGATCTAAACTCACAGCTTTATAGTCTCAAAAAGCCAAGGAAAAAGTTCAGAGCACAACAGCAACTGGACAATAAGGTGGCAAATCTCAGAAATGAGAGAACTACAGAGGGACAGTCTTAAATTTTGTGCATAAACTGAGTGCAAATCCTTGGTGGAAGTTATACATTACTGGGCAGGGCCAAGCAGCCCACCTAAGACGAAAAGCTGAACAAACTACCAGTTAAAACTAAAAGCATCCTTCATATTAGTGGACATAGCAAGAAACAGTAACACATGACCAGCATTGAAGAAAAAAGCTCACATGGGAGACCGATCCTAAAAAGATCTAGACACTGCAATTATCAAAACATCTATCATATAATCCATGCTGAAAAATGTAAAGGAAAACACATCCACAATGAAATGAAGACACCTCAGAAAATTAAAAATTATTTTAAAATGAAACAAATGGAAGTTCTAGGCTGAAAACCAAAATTTAGAACTTGAAATAAAAATTCATTAGATAGAATAAAGTCAGTGAAAAAGATGACATATGAAAAAAATAGTCCAACCTAAAGAGGAAAAAGGAAAAGAGACAGGAAACTCAATGGCATATGGACAATATCAAAAGGTTTAACATAAGTGATACAGGGCTGAATCTTAGGAGGAAGAAATGGAGAAGAAAAGCCTTAGAAATAATGGTGGAAAACTCTCCAAACTCAACTAGGTTTTTTTCTTACATGATTTAAGACCAGCAAACCCTAAGTAGGACAAACATACAAAACAATCATATTTAGGACACAACATGGTCAATCTCCTAAAAATGAGAAATTAAGGCACAGCAAAAACCAGTGATATATGAGGAAATACATAACTGTTACCTTCTAATTAGAAATGACAGAGATAAAAAAGAGACAGAATAACTCTAAAATGCTAAAAGAAAAGTAACTATCAACTCAAAAAAATTACATAGCCAGTGAAAATTTCCTTCAAGGGAACACGAACAGTTTTCAGAAAAATGAAAACCAAGAGAATCTGGCCAGCAACCTGTACTATAAAAGTTGCTAAAGGAAGTTTCCCAGGCTGAAGGGAACTTACATGAGATAAAGACCGGCATCTCCAGACAAAACTGAAGAGCGCTAGCAGTGCTAAGTACATGAGGGACCAGGAAGGCTGTGTCCTTCGAAAATCCAGTCACAAGATCTTGGATAAACTCAATCTGATGGGAAAGTGACAAACTACCTTTCTCTTTGAAAAGGTGACTTTAGAGAAGTAATTCATGTCAAGAGAGACAAAGACAGGCTAAGGAGCTATTCTAAGTTAAAGAAAACAACAGGAAGGGCAGCTAAGTGCAATGTGTGATCTTGCAAAGAAAAGAAAAAAACCTGTCACGAACTGACGACTGGTCAAAATTGAGTGAGGACTGCACAGCACTACACTAGTGTTAGTTGCTGACTGGAGAAGGTCCCCCTTGTCAGGAACACAGTGACGTTTAGGGCTGAAGGGCACTGTGTCAGCAACTTGCTTCTAATGCTCAAATGGGCAAAGTGTTGACAGAAGACAGGACGGGTCTGCGCGAAGCCTGCTGCTATGCACACCACTTTTCTGGGTTTGAAATTCCTTCAGAGTAAGACGTTCTGAGCACTTTTCCCTCGTAAGTGTGCCCGCCACCGCGCCACCCCGTCCAGCTTACTCATTTGGCACTGGTACATGTTCCGTGGGCTCTGGTTGTGGTCGGAGAAGGGGATGAAGCTGGCGATCACACTCAGCAGGCTGTGCGGGAAGAGCTCCTGGTGCGTGGTCACCCCGGCACAGACCTCATCCTCAAAGATGGCAATGTTCATGAAGAGCTGAGGAGGGGGACGAGGAAGTTCAGGGTACACAAGAACCACAAGTGCTTACACTTTCACTCCTACTATTCGAATTCAGCACAAAGTCTCCAAAAACGATTTTCTTCCCCCAGCATCATTGCTGCCGAAGGTAGCCAGGGGAGCACGGGGAAAATGCCACCTTACTCGCCTTATGGTTTCCATCCCAGATCTACCCTCACCCAGCGTGAAGGTGAGGAGACGCCTGCACCAGGCCCTGCAGCCACGCTGCTTCCCTCGATGCCAACCAGCTATGGACTAAATCCAAAATAAACCCCTCCTTAGCTTTCAGGTGTTGGGTATTTGTCCCAGCAGTGCAAAAGGGCAGTAACTAAGTGACCTCCATGGCAGGTCCCATGGGATATTAAGGCACAGCAACTGCTTAGTACCGGTCACTGAGGAGGCAGAAGGTAAGTTCTGACTTTTTATGACCCACGTGAGTAAGATCAAATTTTGTGACAAGGAATGGAAGTTATGATCTGGGTGTATGTCACCCAACCTTACTCATGCCACACTTACAAGCACCAGCCAAGCCTCTGAAAGTCTACAGCATACAGCACACAGCCCCACCCATCACGCACACCGTGTGTACCTCAGCACACAGCCCCACTCATCACGCACACTGTATGTACCTGTTCCATGGTCCCAATTAGTTCTTCTTTGCCTAATTCCAAGTTCTGCACAGGCCGTACCAGTCTGCAAGGAGTGGTAAAAAGGAACAATCCTGGATACAGACTTGGTTTTCCTGTGAGTGGGACAAGCGCCACTTCCATCCAGGGAGGAATTCTTTTCTCTCTTAACACCTATTTTCAACAACAAAAACTTTGATGGAAAAGCAGTGTTTTACGAAATTAAGTCATGCTAGCAATGAACACAGTGCCCTGAAGCCACGCTGTCATGTCACTCTCCACAGAGCACACTGTTCTCTCTTACTCAAAGCTGACAAAAGTCCCACATTTCTAAGCACCTGCAACCCTACTATTGGGCAAACTAGTAATGAGCAGATTTATTCTGTGATGTCTGCAATACAGATGACTGGTTATACGCTTTAATCCGTTACAATGAAACAGCCCTTCAACCTGGGAATTTAAGAAACAAAACAAAACCCAACAAACTGATGTTAAAGGAGAAATACAACATCAAAAGCACAAAATACTGGAAAAAATAATAAAACTCATATACTAGAGCTTATAGGAATTGACACCAAAATATATTACGATAAAGAGAAGAGGACGTGGGGTAGAGGGAGAAACCAGCAGATATTGGTCAAAAGGTGCAAAGGTTCAGCTATGCGGAAGGACGAGTGTTGCTGACCTCTGCACTGTATCTTTACATTTTGAAGAGCCGGTTACTGTGTTGTAGGCTGCACTGTCAGCTTGACCCTGGCTAAGTGGGAACATCTTAAGCATCCTCAGTTCTCAACATACACACACATATGAAGAAAATGGTACCAAAAAAGGAAAAAGTAACTAAACTCTTAAAAGCTCAAAAATAAAAAAGGAATGCCAAAAGGAAATTGTAGAAATCAGACACAAAGATTTAGAAATCAGTCTTTGAAAGCAAGGTAAAATGGAAAAAAATGCAGATTACCAAAACAGACCTCAAAAGAGATAGCAAACCTAAAGAGTCGTTTTTTTTTTTTAGACAGGGTCTTGCTGTGCCCTTTAGGGTAGCCTTAAACTCACTATGTAGCTGGGGCTGACCTCAAACTCATGGCACTCCTCCTGCCTCAGCCTCCTCAGTGCTGGAATTACAGGTGTGCACCACCATGTCCAGCTTAAAGAGCAATTTATTAGAAATAATCTCTAATGCTTCAACAACTGGTCCAGGCAAGGAAAACTTTCTAATTCATTTTATAAAGCAGGACAATTATAAATATAAGTTTTTTAAGTTTTTTTTTTTTTTTCAGTACAAGGGATCAAATCCAGGGCAGTGCACATGGCTAGGCAAGTACTCTACCATTGAGCCACACCCCCAGCATTAAAATATCTTAAAAAGAAACACAGCAGGACTAGTGCCTCTCACCCCTTGCTTTGGATCTCTGGCCTCACTAGTTGGGGATGGGCCCCAATTCCTGTACCATGTGGGGCTGGCTCTTGCACCCACAGACTACAAGGGACCCCTATTCCAATGCCCACAGCAGCCCCTTTCTATGAAACACATGCATGATAGAAGTCACTGATTTTGGAGGAAAAAATCTTAAAACACTAACAAACAAGAGGGAGACAGATATTTTGCAACAGAAAAGGGACCAAGACATGGAGGGAAAGGGTAGGGAGGACAGGGGATGAGGATGCAAAAGGAATTAAGATGGGCTCGCAAAAAGAATTAGGACGTGTTAGGGTGTGTTATGTACCAACTCCCCATGATAAATGCAATCATTATATACTGCAGCCATGTCCAGTAGCAATAATTTTTTTTTAAATTTAAAATAAAGTATAAGGACTTGTCTGAGATAGGGTCTCACTATGTTAGCCCAGGCTGCCAACTCAAAACTTTCCTGCCTCGGCCTCTTGAGGGCTGGGATTATAGGCATGTGGTATCATTCCCAGCTTAGTACTTCTTAAATTTAGGAAAGCAGTACATGCTGGGCATGGGCACATTCCTGTAACCCCAGCACTTGGGAGGCTAAAGCATGAAGATCACTGTGAATTCAAGGCCAGGCTGGACTACATGGTGAGTGCAAGGCCAGCCTAAACTACATGGTGAGACCCTATCTTAAAAAACAAAACAAAACAAAAACCCAAAAAACAGTACACAAGACCAAGTGGGATCTATTCCACAAATTTAACATTCCTTATTCATCAATATTATCATAGAAAAATTAATACACCATATTAATACAGCTTAGGAAAAAGTTTTTCTGCAACGTGTGAAAAAGTTAACTATAAGGTCACTGTGTGATCCAGCAACCCCACTTCTAGGTACATACCCCAAAAAAACTGAAAGCAGGGACCCAAACAGGCACCTGCAATCCAATGTTCATAGTAGCATGATGGCCGGAACATAGAAATAATTCATGATCAATACTGGACAAACAGACAAGAACTGTAGTATATCTACACAATGGAGATGGAATAATAGCCTTAGAAAGGAAATTCTCACACATGCCATGACATGTGCTCGACCTGATGACCCTTGAGTACACTGCAATGGGAAATAAGTCAAAATACCCAGAAGAGTCAAAGTCATAGACAGAAAGCAGAGCCTCTGGCAGAAGCTGGGCAAGATGAAAATGCAGAGCTACTGTTTCATGGGTACAGTTTCAGATGGCTTCTGTCAATGGCTGCACAACATGAATGCATTTAGTGTTACACTTAAAATGGTCAAGTGGTAAACTGTTATGCCTATTTACCATAAGAATAAACCAGGGACCAGTCCACTGACCAAATCGGGTACAATATCGCATTAGTGTAAATGACAGTAACAGCTGGGCGTGGTGACGTACCCCTGCAATCCTGGCACTCTGGAGGCTGAGGCAGGAGGATCATCTCAAATTCATGGCCAGCCAGGATCACATAGTGAGACCCTGTCTCAACCCCTTCCCCACATAAAGACAGTAGTAAATGAGATAAAACCAAGCATCTATAAATCCATGCTGATGTATAAAAACAAAGGAATGGGGTGAAAGCCACCAGAGTAGCAATGGTAGAGTTAGAAAACATCATTTAGCCACCACCACAGTAGTAATTAACTCAGTAGAGAATCACTAGTGGAACAGTGAGAATTCAGCAAAGAATTAATTAATTAATGGGTAGAATAGATGAGGAAAAGAGCTTTCACCTGGCCTGTTTTTTCCACAAGTTACTTACTACAGAGAAAATGAGTGGCTGTACAGTGGATAACCTAAAGAAAAGAACCTTAAAGAGATTGAAGTTAACATCACCATAGAACAAACCAGCATCATGTGTTTCCTGAAATGATGCCTGCATCTCAGCAAGAGAAAATAACACATACACCTAAATTAAGGGGCGCTCTACACAGTAACTACTGGAGAGCCAGTGAGACTACCAAACAATGCACGTGCGCAACAGGCCTACCACTGACCCCAAGGGATAAGGTCAGCACAAGGCAAGACCCTGCCGCAAATGGACTGTACAGGCACCTCCGGCCTGAGCTCAGCCCAGCCCGCTGACACTGATCGCTCCAGACTGCCCCGGGGCTGCCTCACCAACCAGGAAAGGACTAAAAACAGAAGGTCAAGGGCTATGACAACCTGCAAAGACTCAAGATCACCTTAAAACGACGGAGAGAATCTGCAATGCCAGGAGCGAGCTCCTTGTCCACCCAGCCCACCATGACGCCATCCAGCAGGACAGGGTAGCACTCGCTGTATGGTCGATGCGGCGCTCCATCGACAGGCGTGACCCCTGGCGCAGGGAACAAAGAGAATGATCACTCAGGTGCTGTAGGCAACATTTCCAATTCCTCCAGGTGGGTTTACCCATCAGTGGGTCTCTAACTGTCCTGTCTCTAACACAGGTGTGTTTCCATATTGTTTAAGAAAGTAGAATTCACTTCAGTAAGGACACATGAGAAATAAGGACCTGCCTGCCTGTGAAGAGACTAGCTGGGGGACAGAGTGAAAGGGAAGCTTTCCACTGTATACTGTTTTATGTTCTGAATTCTCTTTTTTTTTTTTTTTTGCGGTACTGGGGATCGAACTCAGGACCTCGCGCTTGCCAGGCAAGCATTTATTCCACTGAGGTATAGCCCCAGCCCTACGTTCTGAATTCTGAGCCATGCAAATGTGTTAGCTTTTTTGAAAAAGAATCTAATTACACTTGATCTTCATATTTGCAGAGTCCATATTTCCAAATTTACCCACTAGTTTTTCATAAAATTAATACTGTAGGCTCTTTCAGCATCCTGAAAGAAAAGTGAAATCACCACTATACATGCTCTGCTTCTTTTCTCTGCCCTCATTCTGTACCTAAGTGTCCTTTAAAAGGTCTGATCAATGCTACAGGGTTTTTTGCATTTTCTGTTGTTGATTTTGTGGTCTAATGTTCTTAAAAGCAAGGCAGGTGCAGTGTGCCATACAGAGAAAACGCGTGTGCTAGACACATGTGCAGTGCTATTGGCTGAGTTCAATGTCAGACGTATGGGAACTGAATCTTCAGTTCCTCAAGCCTAGGAGCAATGGTTCAGAGTCACTTATTCAGTGTGGGCAATAAATTTATAGAATACAAGGACTGCAAATACTGAGGATCAACTGTAATTCTGTAATTGAGCAAAAGGGGATAGTCTCCCACACTGTAAAGCTACCTTGTGGGGACACCAGGTGTCTTCCTGAGTATCAGAGGCAAGCCGCTCAGGGTTTCACCTCTCCCCCTGACACGACTGTGTCTACAGTAAGTCAGCCGGCCGTTTCCGCTCCGACCCCTTCCCCCGTGCGAGAGCGAATGACCTTCCCATCTCTCCTGCAGTGGTATATTTTCTACTTCATCACCTTTTTTTTCTCTCTTTTCCTTCTCCTGGCCTTCAACATTTTTAATCACTGGTAGCAAACAAAACTACTGTCTTTCTTGCAGTACATAGGGACAAATTACACTGATTATATCTTTTGAATGTTATTTCTTGATTGCTTTCTCTGAGCTCCCTTCTCAAAGGTTACTCTCCAACTGGGAGAAGGACTTCTAAGCAGAAATTTCTTTTTTTTCCCAGGTACCAGGAAGCAAACTCAGGACCTTGCACTTGCTAGGCAAGTGCTGTGCCGCTGAGCTGACCCGCAGAAACTTCTTGACCCGACTCAGTGCTCTTCTGGTTGCTTGAGGATATCTATCATCTCACCCCAACAAATTGGAAGTTCTACTGTATAAACATTAACTCTACTGGAGATGGCACCCACAGGTCACCACAGGCCCAGAGCACTTGTGGTTGGTAATCGCCACAGGAGAACCCTAGAAGATGGTGAAACACTCAAGGAAAAGGCTGCTGTCTTTACCAGTAGAGGTGAACATAAATCAAGTATACACTCTGCAAGAACAGTAAGAGCGCCTCCTGACAAAGCAGAGACAGCTGCAAGCCTACCAGGAAGAGGGGTTACATGGTCAGGCTATCCAGTGGTTCCTCAGTTCACAAACTTCTTTCCACGATTCTGGCTGCAAACTGAGTTGGATGAAAACCAAATCAAATTCAGTGGTTAGGGTCAATGTTGATCTTATGGGGAAATTTGATTCAGTTCCCATCCAGTTTGCCTGGGACCAAAATCACAGAGAGAACTGAGTTTGTGAACCAAGGCACTACTATACTGGACAATCCCCTTTTTAACTGTCTTCCTACAAACCAACACTGTTTTCTACTTAAGAGTTGCAAAGGTGTACCAACAAAAAGTCACAGGACAGCTTCTAAGCTTTACCATTAACTGCTACTGATCTACTGAAAATGGCCAAGCTCCTGCACAGAGCAAAATAGAATTCTTATAAAGAATTGTCTAATGAATCCCCCACAAGAGCGTAACTCCATGGTTTGCTGCTCTTAAAAACCATGAAACCAAACAAGGTTGCTTACTGGTGTACGCCACATACCCAAGCTGCACAGCAAAGCTGGAATAGACGTTGTATATGCAAACTGCGTGACGACCTCACATATGGCAGTTAAGTGGTTCATCAGACCACAGGGTGCCCCGTCTGGGGTGTTCACGGGACAAAGGAAGCCCCAGGACTCTGGCAGCAGCCTGCGCACCGTGGTGGTCCTCATCTTGGCAAAATCACCTCCTCTGTGCACACAGCGGAAATGGGAGAGATAGCGAATGAAGTTCAGCTTGTCAGCGACAACACAAAGGCCAGAATCTTGCATGAAGCCAAGACCTTAATAAAACAAAAAGCCATTTAAAAACAGGCCAAATTTTAAAAAGTCCACTTCTGAGGCTTTGGTAAACTGACAAAGCCTCAGAGCACTCTAGAGATCACAGATTGGGTTATGAAACATTGACTCTATTAGTTCTGATGAGTGGGAAGAGTTTACAGAAAGTAATTTTTTAAAACCCCAGGTTTCACAAATTGTATTCACTCCAATTGGTAGCCTATCTCTTCTACTACTATACCTCCTTTGTAAGAGAACAGTGAATAATTAAATAGCAAATAACTGAATTAATGAGAGCTTCGGAAAATACAAGCATTTGTTAGCACACTAACAATCTGTATCAGTAGCACCTATATTTAAAAAAAAAAAGCAAGAAAGAAGGCAGATTTTTTTTTCCTGAATCTCAGTTGCTACTTTTTAAGCTTTCCAGATCATTCTGACAGTTTGGGGATGGGCACATATAGCAACCTTCCAGACTTCCCCCTAGTGACCTAGTGGTCTGTTGTGTTCTTGGAGGCAAAGAAGTGCATTCGGTCACTAGGATTGGATTTAAGCTACACAGACCAACAGACATTTATCAAAACATAACATGATATGGGGGGGAAGAAACTTCCCTTAGTGACAGATAAATCTACCTTATCCAAATAACTTGAAAAATATTACGAGACAAAGCCTATCTATTAAATTGCACCTGTTTTCGACCGCAGATTCCCAGTAGCGAGCAGGTATTCAAATGGTCTTGTCAGGTCTCCTCCCATACTAAAGATCTTCATCAAATTCTCAGTGTTCATGGACACATTGGTCTTCTGAGACCTCTTATCTAAGGCTATTTTAACAGACACTAACCAAGCTTCCATTTTTTCCTAAAAAGAAAAATTTAAGTTTTATCAATGTTTTAAGTACCACAAATTTCACATTTACTCTCACAGAATCTGCATAGTCTGTTAACAGTGGACCACTCATACATTTGACATGGAAAATATGTAAACTACAAACCTGAGAAGCAACTTCTTGGTGTACTCTTGGAGGCCAGGTTTTTCTTTTTCATTACAGGGGTTTGAACATTTGCACTGACTGACATCCCCAGCATTTTTTACTTTTTATTTTGAGACAGGATCTCGCCAAATTGCGTAGGCTGGGCTCAAACTTTTAATCTTCCTGCCTCAGCCTCCAAGTGCTGGGATTACAGACATGTATCATATTCTGCCTGAGACCAGGTGTTATGTAAAATGGACGAAACAAACTAGTGTAAATCATGGCCTCACAATGCAGCACTATGAACACTGAGGCTGGGGAGCTCTTTGTTTTTTTTTTTTTTTTGCAGATTTTTTTTTTTTTTTTTTTTTTTGCGGTACTGGGGATCAAACTCAGGACCCTGTGCTTGCTAGGCAGGCGCTTATTCCACTGAGCTATATCCCCAGCCCCTGGGGAGCTCTTTGTGTGAGGGGCTCCCCTACGTGAACTGTAGGATCTTTGCAGTATCTTCATTTCTGCCCACCGTGTCAGTCTGCTCTACTGGGTTACCAGCTGTCCTGGATGTTGAATCTGATCTGGAGACTTTCAGTGTCTACAGTCCACACTCCTACATACTGTTCCAGAACTACAAAGGGACCACCGTGCTTCAGTTTAAGGACAGAGTTGGGAAATGCACATCAGCCTGTACTTGAAAGGCTAGATACTTTTGATGCCTGATTTCAATTTTTATTGAAATTTCTCTATTTACATTTTATGAACAGAGCAGACAGAAACAAAACAAAATTTTACCTTTTAGTGAGAATTTAAATAAGAATGAATAACTAGGTAAGGAATTAGATTTTTAAAAGCTTTAAAAATTTAGTCCTCTCTGTTGCCTATCCAATTATAGTCTCTTAGAATAAATCTTTTAGATAATATGCAAAATGTAAAATGCCTGCAACTTTCAAATTCCCTATGAAATCATTTTGCACTATATATACATAAATGCAGTCAGTTTTCACTGTTCACAGTGGTTCTATGCTGTCCCTGCAAATACCAAATTAGTACTAAACCATTGCTCCCAGGGGAACACAGGGCTCAGTTCCGCCCATTCCTGGTCAGATCACCTGACAACAGATCAATATGAACACAAGGACCAAAATTTGGCTCTTTCGGCTATCTAAAAATGTTAAACAAGCCAGGCATGGTAACCCACAGCTGTAACTGCAGCACTCTGGGAGACTCCAGCAGGAGCACCAAAAGTCTGAGACCAGCCCAGGCAACCTGGTGAGACCCTACCTCAAAATTAAAAGCTTAAACAAAAGAGGGATGGAGATACTGCTCAGTGCGAAGACCCTGGGTTCATTCCCAGAACCAAAAAATAAAGTAAGAATATTAAATTACTGAACCTGGTATAACCTTTTTCATCAAGTGTCTTATGGCTACACAAACTATGCAAAACACCAGACCTACAAATGATAAATATGTAGAACACAGCAGTGCCGGATTTGGCCACACTACTCTGAGTGAGACGGACAGTGCCGAGAGAAAGCAGCATGCACGTACCTTCAGGAACATAAGGAAGAGCTGCCCAGGAGTAAGGATTTCTTGATTCACTAAACTGTCGGGATTCTCCTCCATACACTCTCCTTTGGCTAAAGCAAAGAGCTTCCGGGTCATAAAACAAAGCAAGTGAAATTTTTCAGTATTGGATCTCAAGTGGATGCAGATACACTGGCTGTAAAACAGAAAGAAAAAGGCTTAGAACAATTTCGTTGCTAACCCCCTTTAATGTCCTACTGACCAAGGTCCCAATTTACATTTACTTTAACATAAAAAGTCCTTACTACCAAAAACTCATTCTTCACCTTTACTGGCAACATTAGCAAAAGAATGGACTATCATCGCAAAGTCTAGAGCTATGCTGGCCTGCGTGTGAAGTTAATTAAAATGAAGAATACAGCCGCGGCCACGTTGCCTTTGTTCAGCACATGGCTCGTAGCTTCACAATGGACGGCGCTGGACTTCAGCTGGGCTCCTTTAGTAATTACACAGTGATTACATGACCTAAAGTCTTTGCTGTGGGGGGAATAAAGCAACATGATGCCTGCAACTTTCAAACAGTACAAAAACAAAAACATGTATCTCTGTGCAGCCAAAGCCATCAGGTACATCGTGACCAACATTAGTAACTACGTGTCTAATGAGCTATGTGGACACTGCTCTGGAATGTCCAAATATGTTAACTATCTCAAAATAAAAAGAGCAAGAAAAATGGAATAAAGTTACCGTAAGAAGAGAGAAGAGCAAGGGTGGCCACAGAGACAGAGCCGGTTCTGACTGGCCAGGACCAGAACTCCCCCCAGGTTCACTCTGAGTTATGCGCACACGCCGCAATCTATGTCACCCTCCCCCTGGGCCAACCACCGAGACACAGCGCAGGCCAAGCGCACTTACTTAAACAGGAACTCTGCAGCTTGTTCATTTGAGTACCAGTCAGGAAGGCTGAGCTTCACTCTGAAGCATTCGCCTAGATAGTTAAGGACCTGCTTTTGTGTGGGACAACCCTCCTCCATGACAATCCTTAACATCTGAGAAACTGATTTCCTGAAGAAAGAGTCTTCCTCTTTTCCCTTGATGAGCTCCTGAAAAATCTGATAATCAGAAAAGCTGACCAGTGCCTAAAACAGGAAAAAAGTTTGTAAAGTCATTCACCAATAACTAAAATACTTAGTTATAATTCTCTCCTCTAGTATTTTTAATTCAAAAAAATAAAAAAGTAGCACTCCACCATTGCTGAATTGAACTCTTCACCATAAAGCGTAACTGTGAGATACCCAAACACTGAGATGGCTCCCGGGGAGCCACAGTCGATCAGGGTTTGTCTAAGAACATCAGCAAGAAAGACGACGTGAGCCTCTCAAGGCTAGGCCATAAAGGACACTGTGGCTCCTGCTTGTTCTCTTCACATCTAGGGCAGTGACGGTGAACTTTAGAGCTTTCAATGACAACAACGTCCTAGTACGGCACATTTGCCACAGCCTTGCCACCACTGACTGAACATGGCTAAGAAGCACTGAGACCTGCTCACAAAGCCAGCACCGACTCACAGGCAGTGGGTGAACCACCCTGAAGTGGGTCCGCTAGCCCTGGTCAAATCTTTAAGGTGATCATAGCACCCACTGACATCACACTGTGACTTCCTCAGACCTAGCCATGCCACGCTCAAGTTCCTGACCCACGGAAATTCGGCAAGTAATGTTCACTGATGTGGTAAGCTACTGAATCGTGAGGCAATCTGTTGCGGAGCAGTGGGGAACCAGAAGAGCATGTTCTTGTAACTAAAGAACCCATCCAACCCACATAGGACACGACCCCCAGTGACTCTCTTCATGACAGAAGAAATGTATCCTCTGAGTCATACCTTAAGTGCAAACCCCAAAGGAAGGAAAAACAGTTCCTTCCGGTAAATGAAGTTTAACATAACTGTGCCATTTTCCAAATAGTGCAGGTTCATGTTGACAGCAGAATGGTCTCCCCTCACGCAGTGTACAGAAACCCCTATTGAACAAACACAAAAATCATAAGCTTGGGCATACTACAACTGCTTCAATTATTATGTTTTTCTGAGTTGTTTTACTCTCTTAGACATAATTAAGAGCTGGGGATATAGCTCAGTGGAATTAGCGCCTGCCTGGCAAGTGCAAGGTCCTGAGTTCGATCCCTAGTACCACTAAAAAAAAAGACATAATTAAAGCCAAATCACTATGTTTAATCAAAAATGTCCTGTGGAGAGCAAGTATCTCCCAGGTTGTGAACTGTGGTAGCAAGTAACTAAAGGTTTGAATTTATCCAAGCTTCCCAAGACTCCCTCCAGCACAGGGTCCACGCCTCACATAGCACCTTATATTCCAAGCACTCTGCAGAGCAGCATAGTCCCCAGCACTTTGTGGCATCTGATCAAGAGATGGTGGATTGCGCTGGGTGTGGTGGCACACACCTGTAATCCCAGCACTCGGGAGGCTGAGGATGAGGCAGGAGGATCAAGTTCAAGACCAGCCTGGGCTACAAAGTGAGCTCAAGGCCAGCCTGAACTGCATAGCGAGACCTTGTCTCAAAAGACCAAAAAAAAAAAAAAAAAAAAAGAGAGAGAGAAAGATGGCGGCTTGAACAATTCAAATGTAGAAAAACAGAGCTTCAGTTTTAGTTTATTTCAACTTCAAAGACTGCTAAGTACTTTATCAACTGAAGCAAGTGAATAAATGCCTAGACACTGATGCACCAAAACACCAATTGTTTGTTTGTTTATTTTGAAAGACCAGATTGGACTCTGGACTCTGGCACTGAGCAACATTCTGAGCCCTTTAAAAATTTTTTCTTGGGCCAGGGTATACCTCAGTGGCACAAGCACCTGCCTGGCAAGTACAAGGACCTGAATTTGATTCCTGATGCCAAAAAAATTTTTTTTCTTAAAAAATTTTGCAACAGAGTCTCATTAAGTTGCCAAGGGTGGGCTTGAACTTGGATCCTCCTGTCTCAGCCTCCCACAGTGCTGGGACTAAAGTTGCATACCACCACACCTGGCCTGAGATTTTCTAAATGACACAATATGGCAGTACCTAAAGGCTGACTCTGGCCTCACCTATAAGGATAAACTGTTGAACTGCAGGGGTGCCAAAGGCCACACGCTCTATGATGAGACCCGAGGGGAGTGCTACAGCAGCCAGACCCGCACCACCGTATCTGGGAAAGAGCATCTATTTTTTTTAAAAAAAAAGTTCTAAACTTTTCTAAAAGAATATTCCAATGATCACTGAAACTTACCAAACTGAGTATAGCCAGGCCCTCTGCTTTTCCACTTCGGTCTTACCAAAGCAATGGGGAAATTCCTCCGAGGCATAATTAGCATTCGGATGACTTTTTCAATGCCATTAATTATAAAATATCCTCCCATTTCCTGCCAAAGAGATGGATTATAATTTGTTAAACAAAGACACATGACCAATTGTAAACAGGAACCTTATTTCAAAACAGGTGGAACGTGCAGAAGGGAACACCCAGGCGAAAGGAACGAGTGACCCTTTGAAAACAGTAAGACGTGTAATCAACAGTCTTCTTGAGTGTGTTAGAAAGGCCCAAGGCAGAAAGTACGGAAAGGAAACAGGGCACTGTCCTCTACCGGACAGGCACAACTTAACTTGTCTTTCTGTTCTCCTAAAATGACTACAGTCTTCAAATGATATTAAAAAAAACACAAAACTCCAAAGAGAAGTCTGAAGATAAAAATGGTAACCACTTTGCTTCCATTCAGCTTACCAAACCAGTAAAAAACTGGCTGTATGAAGATGGGAAACTAGAAATTGGGTTAGCTAAGCATAGGGAAATATTTTCAAGGAAGGATTTTCAATAGCTCCAGTGAATATCATACCTCTGCAATAAAAACCTACCATTAACTAACTGCCTACAATGAAACAAACACATGCTAGGTACTTTATCATAACATTTAACCCTCGTAACAATGAATGGGAAGCTATTAAGCCCATTTTTCAGCAGAGGAAACTGAGGCTCAGGAGATTAAACTTCCCAAAGTTATAAAATTGCTAAGTGAAAGAGATGAATATCAAACTAAGAGCTGATATCAAAAACCTTCTTTCAAAAAAAAAAGTTTCTACCACTAAACAGTGTCCTTATTGCAGACAAGGTAGATGTTGGGAGCACCTTGATGCTATACAGCAAAGTGACCTAACACAGTTAAAAGAAATGCTGGACAAAGGTGTAGCAGGCCTTTAGTGTGCTCACAGGCTCTTACTGTCAGTAAGCAGGCATTTCTACAAACAAGAGCTTGTAGGTTAAGACAGCTTTAAGAAACATTCCTGAAAGTACATCCCTACATATACATACTGAGAAAATTACAGGAAAACCTACCAGTCCTTCCCTCAAACAGCATTCACTAACTGTATAGCGCTTTTTCATACTGTCTCAGCTGAGTCAGCAAGAGCCATACACAGCATGAAAACAAGATGTTAATGCCCCACTTATCTAGAAATCGGAGCCTGGAGCAGAGACAAAAAACATGCTCCTGTGGATAAGCTTCCTGTCTGCACATCCCCCAAACAGGCCTGCACCACTGTCGCACGGCCCAGAACCCTGCGGTCACCTCGGCCTCCTCATGGTGTTCAATGAGGGCTTTTGGAGGAAGGTTGTGCAAGTTGCAAAGCTTGGACTTCACCATGATGGGAACATGGCCAAGAAACTGCTTAATGACTCCTTTTGAGATTCCGTTCACTGCCCAGCTGATATCCACCTACATGAAATGGGAGAAAAATTATGGAAAATATCTGAATCTGTGAGGACAAAGGACAATTCTAAATGAGAGAAAGAAAATTATAATTAAATCTCATGTTGTAGGTTCAGAAGACAACAGCATTGTGAAAGCAAAAGTCTGGTATAAAACGTTTTAGGCATCAACCATACTATTAAAAATGTGCAACAGCCGGGCATGGTGGCGCACATCTGTCATCCCAGCACTCAGGAGGCTGAGGCAGGAGGACTGTTGCAAATTTGAGACCAGCCTGGGCTACAAAGTGAGCCCAAGACCAGCTTGAACTGCATAGCAAGACCCTGTCTCAAAAAGACAAAGCACAACAAGAGGCACACGCTGCCCCTAGTACTCACTGTCAGCCTCCCCCGGTAAGTACTCCTCCGGCCCCGGCATTCTGCTGGATAAACACTGAGCTCTTTGCAGATGGTCCCTTTGGGAACGGTGGGTGGACTGATGACGGCATCCACAATGGTCAGAGAGATCCGCTCATCTTTGAAAGCAAATTCAAAGGAAGGAATAGCCTGAAACACAATTCACATTAATAAATGGCTTCTGTTTTTCAAGGCATTTTTTTCTTTAAGACTCTTCCAAATCCCTTATGTTCTACAAGCAATACTAGGACACCAATAACGCCAATGACACATGTAAAAAGGACAGTAAAGGGTACCCGCAGTCCACCCATCACTTCACTAATTACTCAAAAACTGTAATGCATTCACTAAGGATTTTTCTGGTGGTGCAGAAGTATCCGGTTCTATACTAGGCTCTCAGGGTTCAGCTACAGGACGACTCTCCTCCGAAGCAAATGCCTGCCTTCTCCTACCTTGTGTCCTCTTCCTGCACAGAAAAAGAGGCGAGAGGGGGGAGCACTGCTGCTCACAGGCCAAGGATGGAGACACGCCCTTCTGATGTAGCACCAGACACTTTAGTACCATTCTTTAGGCTGACATTTGCACTGCTGGCCTCTTACTGAAGTCGGGGCCAGGCAAAGGGAAAGGTGGCGGTCAAGGCGGGTCTTTCCCTTTCCCAGTAGCTACTTCTCTGTACCACTCCCTGGAAGAAACTTTGTTATTCTTCCGAGGTTTCCTGCAAATTAACTACAAGCAACTGTGGATAGGAGAATCCAGCTGTCTTTAATAAGCCAGGCATTAAAAATGCAATCTACCTATTAAAGTATTTTTCATAAAATGTTAATAATAATTGATTTACTCTTAAATGAATTCAAAAATTAAAAAACTTCCCCATTTTAATTTGTGTTAGACAAACACTGATAACTGGAAGCTCTTTAGGAGTCCCAAGAATTTTAAGCAAGGGGTCCAAGGACAAAAAAATTGGGGGACCTGCCAGTCTGCATATTATTCCTAACACTATGCACATGTCTCTTTTATTTAAGCCAGTCTTCCCTAATTATCTCAATTCTGGACTCGTCATTATTTCAATAAATCCAAACATGGATTCACTTTTAATTAGATAGTAATTTTTCTCACAGACATCTTTTCTTCCTCAGAATGATTAAAAAATATTAATCTCCAAAGACATCTTAATGGCTCCCACAGTATTTGCAAGTATCAGGCTAGCAACAAAAGGTCTCCACATTCTCCCTATTCCTTTCTCTCAGGACACAACTCTTACCCAACAGAAACCACAGGGGAGTGTCCCCTAAGTAGGCGGCTCCGTCTCATGCTGCGCATTCCCTGGAAGGAATATAATCTCTTCTTCCCTTCAACTCATCTAGCTCGGTCTGTTCTGAAACACCTGGGTTAACTGCCCCTCTACACACTCCCTCAGAAACCTACCTCCACTACCGCTTCTTGGCAGGGCAGTTCTCAAAAGGATTGGCACTGACTTTCAAGTCTCCAACCCCGTCAGCCCCCCCAAACACAAGAGGGCACTCAAGAGCTGTCTCTCACAGGCGGCTGCCTCTTCACTGCGAAAGCTAATGCCCGGGGCTGGGGATACAGTTAGGTGGCATAAGTGCCTGCCTGGCAAGCGCAAGGTCCTGAGTTCGATCCCGGTACCAAAAAAAAAAAAGAAGCTACTGCCTGGGAACACGGGAGAAGCTTGCTCAAAGAGACCACCCACCATCCCTCCCTGCACTCTGCCATCATTAGCAACGACATCAATCATTAATGCCTCGCTTCTATCACACCTGCCTCATTCTAAACAGGGCTCCGTGGTTTCTCTCCTTAATACTCTTAAGAAAAGGCAATGAAAGCATGACCTTGCACATTGCAATCTATCCACGAGTCAGTTCAGAACCTTCCGAGGTAGTTTGGAGAAGGCAGGACTTTAAGTGACAGAAAGGCGTGTGCATCGTGAATGTTTGGGAAGCAGACCCCGGGCGGGCCCCTTATCCTTGCTCCCAGCACCCCCGAAACGGTCCTACAACAAACCGCGGCTCAAGATTAAATATATAGTAAGCCCAGAAATCAAATCCATTTCTCCTGATCGACTCGATTGCAAATCGCACAAGGCCTAGGCCCACAACTGTTCTACATTTGCTTTTCCCTCTCTAATACCCAGGGCGCAGCACCACCACCGGGGCGCCGGCATTTGGGGTTATACTGCGGCTCCCAGCCATCTCCCTGGGACGTCCGCCCCAGTCGGCCCGGGCCCCGCCGGCGCTTCCTGCGGGGCTTCACCCACCACGCCCCTTCCCCGTTTCTCTTCTACCCCACCGGACTCCTCCCCTAAGCCTGCCCCGGGCTCGGTCCCGCTGCCCCCAGCGGCGCCGAGGACGCCGCGCGGAAGGCGGCCTGGGGTGGTCGTGATCACCTGCACCGCTTGGCTGAGCCCCTCGCACACGGCATAGTTGAAGGAGTCCACATGCGCCCGCGTGAGCTCTTGCAACGCCGCCTTCTGCTGCTCGCGCGGGATCCTGTACAAGGGGTCGGTCAGATGCTTTAGGCTAGGCCCGCTGGGCAGGTTCCGCCACCGGCCGCTAGAATCCATGCGGCGGCCGCACTCAGGACACCAACGACTGCTCCACGCTAGAGAGCAATGGGCGAAGCTGCGGAGCCTTCTGGGAAATGTTCCTCCAGTTCCGCCCGACCCTAGTCCTCCGCTTTTATAGGGTCGGCTTGGAACAAAAACCGTGGCCTGAATGGGCCGCTTAAATCTGTGCAGAGCGGCCAAGCGAGCGTGGTGGTGCACGCCCGTAATCCTAATACTTGGGAGGCTGAGGCAGGAGGATCGTTTCGAGTTCGAGACCAGCCTGGGCTACAAAGTGAGCTCAAGGCCAGCCTGAACTGCATAGCGAGAGACTGTCTCAAAAAGACAAAAAACAAAACTGTGCAGAGCTAGAGCAGAGGGACCCGGACCTTTCTTAGTTCTGTTCCCCACCAAGATTCCTCCTCTGATGGGAAGTTAGGGAGGGGATGTCCAAGTGGATTTAGAGTCTAAGGCCTAGTGAGCCTATGAATCATTTCTCTTTCCAGAATGCTAATCAGAGTGCTTGCTATCGTGTATTTAACAACTATATTGTATCACTGACACACAGTGGGCACACACTGATAAGTCACAAGGCAGCCAGCCGCCCCCGTGGGAAAACTTATAACTCTAAGTATTTCTCTCCTTCTCTTACCTGTTCCACTTCAGTTCCTCTCCGCCACAAAAGCTAACTCTGCGCTCATCTACTTTGGTAGGACTCTGACGAACTCACCTCGCTGGGGCTGTTCTGGCACACCCTCCCCCATCCCCCTGCTTGGGTTGTTCTGAGGGGAGGACACCACCACCTCACCCCCACCCCCACACCCACTCAGGCTGTTCTGGCCGCCAACACACACCCTGAAAAAGAGCTGAAAAGCCCACTCTTTGCTCAGCTCTGCAGCTGCCTTGGTCCACTAAGCAGCCTGCTACCCCCTCCCCCCAATAAGGACTTGTCTCGTGTCGGAAGGTCTGGTCTGGTTCCGTGTGGGTCTTGGTTCTATCACACACATTTATACGTGCTGGTAAGTTTGGAGTTGTCTGTACACTTGTGTGTACACTTGTGTATACAACCATGAAATCCCCATCACCAAAATTAATACAAGGAGCAAATCCACCACTTCCCAAAGTGTCCTCCTGCCCCTTGGGATTCTCTATGTCAACTTCACCTTTTCCTACTTCAGTAATTTTCATTCCTATATCTTTTTTTTTTTTTTTTTGAGAAGAGGGTCTTGCTGCCTAGTTCAGGGTGGCCTTGAACACACCAGGTAGCTCAGGCTGTCCTCGAACTCATGGTGATCCTTCTGCCTCACTCACCCTCCTGAGGGCTGGGATTACAGGCAAACACCACTGAGCCCCGCCTCCTATATGGCTTTTAAAGACGTTTCTTCTGCGTTTATTTTTTCTTGACATCACCAAATCTACTATTATTTATGCATCTGTAACCTATATTCTGCCTTCCCTCCCTTCAGAAGGTCTCAGCTTGTTCTAAGGAAAACCTTTCTTTCTTTTTTGTTTTTCGTTGGTTCTATTCTGTTTTGGTTTTGGAGACAGGATCTCACCTATATAACCAAGGCTGACCTTGAACTGTTGGCAATCCTCCTGCCTCAGCCTCTCGAGTACTGGAATTACAGGTGTGCACTTCCATGCCTGGAAGAAAATGCTTCTTTCTCTCTCTCCTAGTCAGGGACTCTTGGAAGACAGGAAATGTAAGGGATTATTGCAGAAGCAATAATTTCCATCACTATACAAACGAGCAAAGTTCTTTTTAAGAAATTCACAGATCCTTTATCCTTTTTCCACTAGCAAACCATTTCTCTGCTCCTCTTTACAGCACAAATTGTAAAAAGCAATGACCACCCTTGGTTTCTCTCTCCTGTTTTCAGGTGTAGCACTGGGGTTAAAGTGAGCACTGAGCTCTCTCCCCAGCTTTATTAGTAGTAGGAGTATTTTGATTTGAGACACAGTCTGGCTAACTTGCTCAGGCTGGCTTTGAATTTGAGATCTCCCGCCTTGGTCTCCCCAGTAGCTGGGGTTACAGACCTGCACCACCACACCCCGCTTATCTTTTTTACTGTTGAGTTGTAATAGTACTTCGGATAATCAATGCCAATCCTTAGTCAGCATGTGATTTGCAAATATTTTCCTCAGTTCTGTGGGTGATGGTTTTATACCCTTGATGGTGTTTTTTGAAGTAAAAAATTTTAATTAAGCACTGTTTATTTGTTGTTATTGTTGTTGCTTGTGCTTTTGGTATTACACCTGAGAAATCAGTGTCTAACCAAGGTCACAAAGGTTTGCCCATATGCTTTCTTCTAAGAGTTATAGCTTCAACTTTTATGCTTACATCTTTGATCCATTTAGAACTAATTTTTGTATATGGTATGAAAAAGATATATCCCATCATTCCTTCATAAGTGTATCTGCAGTTGTGTTAGGACCGTTTGTTGAAGACTTTCTTTCCTTCAACTGCACTGTCTTAACCGCTTTGTCAAAAATCAGTTGAACAAGCCAGGTGAGCTGGCACATGCCTGTTATCTCTGCACTCAGGAGGCTGAGGCTGGATAATCACTGGGAGTTCTAGGCCAGCCAGGGCTACATAGTGATTTTGAGGCCAGCTGACACTACAGAGTGAGATCTTGTCTCAAAAAAAAAGATAAAACAAGCTGGGTTTGTACTTTAGTGGTAGAACTAAGTTAAACCATCCATACAAAAAAATCAGTTGAACAAAGCTGAGTTTGGCAGCACATGCCTGTAAGTTCAGCACTTGGAAGGCTGAGGCAGGAGGATTCCTGGAAATTCAAGAACAGCCTGGGCTACATAGTGAGTTCAAAGCCAGCCTGAATTGCAGAATGAGACTTTGTCTCAAACAATAACAACAAAAACAAAACTAGGCTGGGGATGCAGCTCAGTGGCACAGTGCCTGCCTGACAAGAGCCAGGTCCTGAGTTTGATTTCTAGTTCAACAAAAACAAAAAACAAACCCAAAAAGTCAGCGGAACATAGATACAAGGGTTTATTCCTGACTCAGTTCTACTCCTCTGATCCTATCATCTAGCTTTCTACCAATACCACAAAATTTTAATCAAAACATATCTGTGATAAATTTTGAATTTAGGAAGTTTTCATCCTTCAACTCTATTCCTTTTCCAGCTTGCTTTAGCTATTCCTCATTCTTAGGATTTCTGCATGAATTTTAGTGTCAACTTGTCAATTTGTATGAAAAGGGAAGCTCAGGTTTTTAAGAGAGAGTGTATTCACACTGTAGTTCAATTTGGGGTCTGTTTTCCTCTAAGCAGTAATTGTCTTCCAATCCATGAACAAACTGCCTTACATTTATTTAGGTGTTTTTTTTTCAAGACTTGTAGTCTGGGGTGTACAAATGAATTTTTCATATTTATTCCTATATATTTGTTTTTGGTGCTGATACAAATGAAATTTTTTAAATTCGAGTTTCAAATTGTTCATTTATTGTGCACAGAAACACAATTGAGTTTTGTATACTTATCTTGCATCTAGTCACCTTACTGAATTCACTTACTCAATCTAATTGTTTCTGTAGATTCCTTAGGGTTTTCTGTATACAATGCCATCTGCAAGATGGTAGATGTGCTTCTTCCTTTCCGGTCTGGATGCCGTCTCTTTCTTCCTTTTCTTTAACTGCTCCTTCTAGAATCTTTTTGAATGAAGTTATTTTTTGTTTTCTGTGTGGTATTAAGAAGAAAGCTTTCAACCTTCAACCATTAAATATGATGTAGCTGGGCATGGTGGCACACGCCTGTAATCCCAGCCCTTGGAGGACTAAAACAGGAGAGTCACTTAGAGTTTGAGGCCAGCCTATGTGTGCTACATAGTGAGTTCAAAGTCAGCCTGATTATGCTTAAAAACAACACCCCTCCCCAAAGAAACCCATGTCCCTCAGGAGTGGAGAGGTGTAAAATAAATACACATGCAAGATGTAGTCCATGGGTTTTCCCCAAGATGTCCTTTGTCAGCTGCTTTACCCTTTTATGAGGAAGTTCCCATTCTCTTCCTGACTTGCTGTCTTAATTTAAAGAATATATTGTCAAGTAACTTCCGTAAATATTAATATAATCGTGTGAGCTTTCATCTTTTTTCTATTAAAACGGTGTATTACACTGATTGAATTTTGTGGGTGGAACACTGTATTCTTAGACTAAATCCTACTTGGCTATAATGTGTGTAATGAATGATACACTGTTAGCAATTTGAGAAGTTTAGAGGCTTAACTAAGTGACCCAGTAGTTCTACATCCGAGGGTGTAGAGGACCCACCCTAGGGCGGATAGCCTGTTACAATATGCAGGAGGAAAAGAGGCTTGCTCTCCCCCTTTTTGCAGTCTTCCATGACCATGAACTGTTGCCTTTCATGTGCCATCCTGATTATGACTGACATGGACTGAAACCTCTACACACTGTGAGCTAAATAAACCTTTCCTCCCTTAATTTTGGGCATCAGGTATTTTGTCTCAACAACAACAGGAAAATAAGACAATGTGTAATCCTTTTTATGTGATTGGCTAATATATTGTTGACTTTTTTCAACTACATTCCTCATGGATATTGGTCTGTTTCTTTTGCTGTCTCTGTTTGGGTATCACAATATTAACAGTGGGCTCATAAACTGAGTTGGGAAATATTATATTTTTTGGAAAGTATTTTTTGGAAGAATTTGTCATAGTAATCCTTCTTTAAATGTTTGGTAGAATGAAGCCATCTGGTCCTGGGTCTTCCCTATGGAAAGTTTTTAAAAACTTTTTTTTTTTCTTGCAGTACTGGGGATTGAACTCAGGACCTTGCACTTGCCAGGCAGGCACTTACACCACTGAGCTATATCCCCAGCTCCTGGGGAGTTCAATTCCCAGTACCAAAAAAATAAGTAAATAAATTTTAAAAATCATTAATTCAGTTGCTTTACCTGTACATTTTTATTGGATAATACTTGTTATACTGATTTCTAATTTTACTCCATTGTGGTAAAAAAAAATGAAGTCTTATTTCAGTCTTTTTACATTTACTTGGGCTTGTTTTATGGCCTAATAGATGATCTGTATTAGAGAATGTTCCATGTACATTTCAGAACATGCATTCTGTTGGTGTCTGGTAGAATATTCTGTAGATATTTGTTTGTTCTAGTTGGTTTAAAGTGTTTTTTGTTTCCTTATTAACAATCTGCCTTGTTTTATCCATTATTGAAAATGGAGTATTGACAGTTCCAACTATTATTGTCAAGTTGTCTACTTCTCCATGTCAGTCAATTGTTACTTTATGTATCTTGCACTCTTTTGCTAGTTGCATGTTTATCTTGATGGGCTGATCTTACCTTTCATTATAAAATGTCTTTGTAGTGCATTTGTTTTCATAACGTCTATTTTGTTGAGTATTAGTGTAGTCACTCTTGCTGTCTCTGAGTTCCTATTTGCATGATATATACTTTCACATCCTTCATCAACCCATTTGTATTTTGTATGTGTGATACTGGAGATTGAAACTAGGGCCTTTGCTCTGAGCTACATCCCCAGCTCTTTTTTTTATCTTTAGATAGGGTCTCAGTTGCTGAGGCAAATTCAATCTTATCATCCTCCTGTCTCAGCCTCCCAAGTGCTGGGATTATAGCTATGTGTAACCACAAGTGGCTGCTCTGAGTTTTTTAATCTAAAATGGGCCTCTTTGATGGAATGTAGTTGGATTGTGTTTTATTTTTGTTTTCTGACTTTGGGTCTTACTATGTAGTCCGGGCTGGCCTTGAACTTGCGACCCCCTTACCACAGCCTTCAAACGCTGGATTCCAAGTGTGTGCCACCATGGCTGGCTACTTTCTATGTTCCTAGGAAGATGTCTTAAATTTTTCAAAACCGCCTATGGACATCTCTTTCCCTGTAGGTTTTTCAGTTTCTTGTCTGTTCCAATGGTTATAGCAATCTCAGAAAGTTGCAACATAAAACAACTACTGCTATCACTGTTGACAAGTAGACCCAGGAAAAATGGTTGCTTACTCCGGGCAAGCTCTGAGTCACATCAAAGAAAAGCAAAGCCCTAAGATTGGGGGCTTAATAGAACTATCAGGTGAAATAATAACAGGTCTCTGGAGATGGAGCTAATAATGGCTTTGGAGATGATCCAAGCCCATTGTTATCCTACAATGGTTGCTAGGCAGCTTGATTTCACGTAGTTTTAAGGCTGTTGGTTTCCAATGCTGCCATGGAGCTGGGAAATGGGGCTAGGAAGAGGGCAAATTTAAATGTCAGAACTGTCGTTCTTACTGAGATGCACAGTTTTCCTGAGTAAGTGTTTTCTACATTGCTGCAAGACTTTGGCTCATGACCAGCTTCCCTGGTGCTCTGCTGCTTTTATGACAGATGGGACATTCCCACTAAGAACCCTCATATCATACCCTCTTCTGTGAACTTTAAGAAAAGGAAAGTTGTTTGTAGCAATCTTCAGCTTGTGCCACAGAGGATCCCATCACTTCCTGTGCCTTCATGGATACTTGAGGGCAGACACCTTTCAGATACTACTGAATTTCTAGGGCCGCAGGAGATCTTCAGGTTGGTTAAGGAGGGGCAGCTGCTGGCTGCAAAGGGACGACCTCTAGTAGAGGGAGGTCCTCCAGTGTCTCTGAACCTGCTCCCAAGAAGCTGCCTGTGCGGGCCGGTGAATGTTAGACACTGCGCTTTGTCCACACACTCTCTGCCGAGTCCAGTGCAGTTTGTCCCGTCACATCTCAAAGGTTTTTTGGAGTGCGGTGCCTAAACCAGGCGTCTGGGATGGGAGGACCCTCCTCAGGGACAGAAGGGTGCTTAGGGGTGGAAGCAGGTCCTGCATGCCACATGTGCAGCCTTACAGCACAAGAAATTACAAGTTAATAACAATTTCCATAAACAAAGCCCCTCCCACCTAAAGATTAAGTGCCTGAGGTGCGACATTATAGGTATTTATGAATTTGGCCTGAATGCAGGGCCTTTATACTTAGTAAGGTCGTCCTGGCTGTCTGGGTAATTACGGAAGCTCCTAGCGTTTGAAGCCCAGGAGGCTCTCCTGCACAACATCCCTCTCCCCTCAGCATTTCCACCATGACTGGGAGAACACCCAGACAGGTGGGAAACAATGGACCAGATTTTGACAGCTGAAATTGTTTCAATGTTCACCTCTGGGCAGCTCATTCCTTCTGAAGGATAAGCTTATGTAAAGAACAACTTCCATCTGGCTTATTTTTTGTATGGTCCGTGAGTTTGGGATACTTTCATACTCTGTAAGAGCTGTGGAAAAGACAAAGAATATGCAGCACAGACCTTGAACAGCACGGCTACCTCCAGGTAAAGTCTGCCCATCACTAAGTCATGGTACCATGGATTTAAATAACCAGTAGGACAGCCAACATGTACAATAAGATAACAGAGCCAAAGGGGGTCAAAAACGCTTGAAAGATCATTGCTTTAATGCTCCAGGCATTTTAAACATTCACAAAATTGCCTTATTTCTGAAATAATTCCTTCGTAGGTACAGATTCTGTGTCCAGGATCAGAGACATGTCTATCGCTGAACGTTTTCTACAGCACCCACATGCCACACCCGACCCGGTACTGGCACCTTGTCTTCATTAGTAGAGTCCCCCCTGCAACCCCGACAACAGGACTGGCACCACCCATCAACACAACTCCAACTGCTCATGAAAACACTTTGTAGCTTTACAGACCCTTGCTGGTTCTGTGGATCCCAGCACATGTCCAGCACTCTCAGGCATTCCATGCACCCGACCATGACCCTGGGGATCTGGCAAACATCACATCAGCTGGGAACTAGGCTGGCACCTGCTCCGCCCCGCCGTACAAACACCGAGGCACTTAAAAGGTCTTGGTAAAATGGAGTCTATAATTACCGTAGGAGTTCAGCGTGAGAGGAAGGGCTTTTCTCCCATAACTAATTAAAACTTTAACACATTTAGTAGATTTATAAATCCACACCTGTTTACATTTGTGGTCAAGGCTTCATAAACTTTATGTTAAGCAGACAGGAGTTTCCAAACACTGTAGGGAGAAGCAAATTAGAGAACCTGCTTAGACAATACTGGCTTGTACCATGAATACAGACATCAACACCTGGGTGTTCTTAAAGAAATGCCTGTCTCCAAAAAGAACTATTATTTTTTTGTTTTTGAAAAGCCTTAACCCTTACATGACTCTTCCAGGGTAATAACGCACTTTTTCTTTCTTTTTAAGTAGTCATTCAAGGCATCTCAAGACACTGCTGCTGCTGGAGGTTCCGGTTTAATTGCCCAGGGCTGGGAGGAGAGTGAAGGTGTAGGCACCAAGATTTTGTTTGTACGAGGTTTGCAGGTGTTTGTAGCATGTAGTCAGCGTGGTACTAAAGGCTCTTGAATTTTCCTACGTTCATTTGTCCTCACGGGAAGCCCCTGAGGTAGTCCCTGGTCAGGCAACAATCTCTTTCATGAGATAAGAAACTAAGGCACAGAGAGGTGAGGCGCTCCTCTGATACTGTGCAGTCAAATAACAGAGCCAAGGCTGGAATCAACATCTCCAATGACACCTCTGCTCCCAGTGACGGGCAGTGCTTACTCGGCCAACCCTGTGACACTGGGAACTCAGGCACAACCAACGGGGCCAAGGGCAGCATAGAAGGGTGTGGGAAAGCTCTGAGCCAACCTTCCTACCTGACTGGAAATAAACGCATTACAGATATGCTTTGCGCATGTACATGCTTGGAACCATGTGAGGAAAGAACTGTCACTTTTAGTAAAGCCACGCTTCCCTCACAGGTACGCAATGGATTCAGGTTTCTTGGAAAATCTATCAGGATCCACAGACTTTTTAACAACTGAATTCTGAGCTCCATCACTGTAGGAGCTGGAAAACCCTGAAATGTTCCTGCGATTTGGGTCCCAAAGCACACAGAAACCTACCAGCTTTCCTCATCGCCAGCCCACCTAGACTTGCCAAGAACTCAGAACCTTTACATCCTAAACAGATGTGTCTCTCGCTGTGATGGGATCACATCTCACTCCATTCTTAGGGGTCCCTGCCTAAGCCATCAGCTGTGCTGGACCTCCAGGATTGACATACCACGGGCTCTCATTTTGCCCTGGATGTTAACTGTACTCCCCATATCTCAGGTAGCCAGTGGGACTTTACATACTTCCCAACTCCTGTGAGCACCAACCCGTTTGGGACCTTCATCACTTCATTGTAACACCTTCGTATCCAACCACTCATGACTGTCTCTAGCACATAATTTCTAACACTATCCCCTTTTCATCAGAAGCTTCCATATCTCATTATATCTGAGGAGTTAATGCTTTTTTCTTTCTTTTGTAAACATCTCTCTTGACCGCAGAACCTGCCGAGCAAAAATAAATACTGAAGCACACAAGAGGGAGTAGACCATGTTTTGGGGAGGAGTACAGATTCCTGTGTGTCTCCTGCAGTGATTTCTAGGACGCTCTAAGAAAAGCCTAGCCAGGCGTGGTGGGGCATACCTTTAATCCCAGCACTCAGGAGGCAGTCAGTTTGAGGCCAGCCTGACCTACAGAAGTGAGTTCAAGGCTAGCCTGAACTGTACAGCAAGACCTTGTCTCAAAGAAAAGAAGAGCCTAAGTACTCAGTTTACACTGACGACAAGAACATCTTCCCACTGGCTAGTGATGTGGCCTCCTGAGAAGCCTCCCGTGATCTGTGGATCAAAATATCATTTGATCCAGTACTGAGAAACCACATCTTTGTTGTGTACCTTTGCTGAAACTTACAAGAAGCTGCATGGTGCTTGGAAACTGCCTCTTTCCCTTGTAGGCAGGACACACACTTACTCAGACAGCCTCTCTCCTGATGCTTCCAGGCACAAGCAGGCTCAGGATCCTTCTTGGAATGGAACCTGTCCCACCAGCTCTTAAGAGAAGGCGCTTGAAGCACAAGGAAATTGAAAAGGAGAGGGGGACACCTGTTTGTGGCCAGGGCCATCTGCAGGGGATGCGAGGCATGGAATTCTGCCTCCCTGACTCTCAAGATTTTATAAATTTCTAAAAATTGAAGGAAAGGAAACCTTGCAGATCTGCAGTTAGAATTCTCATTAAAACACAAACAAGTGAGAATCATCCTATTTCAAAGACACCCCCTTCACACACACACACACACACACACACACACACACATCTAACGTATTAAGTAAAGCGAGATACTATATGCTTTTTCCTCTCTCATGCTTATTTGAGGCTTCTAAGTTTGGCAGACTTGCTGCTTTGCTTCTAAAACATGCAGAGAGCAGATGGAGAGAGCGCAGTGGGTACTGTTTGCGCCCTATCCAGAGGGCCCCCGACAGGAGCTGGACCCCGCCACCAGAGAGTCAGTGAGCAGAGCAGCCTTGCAGAGAGGCCCACGCACAGCACGGAACTAAGGACTGTTGCTGCATGCTTGTCCAGAGTTTAGGAGGATGGTGTCATGGTGGGGATGAGCAGGGACACACAGGCCACCTCCAAAGTGCTCGAACATCCACTTCGTGTCCCAGAAAGCCAGGCTACAGCTGGGCACAGAGCTAAGGCACTAAGGCTGCAGCGCGTGGGTGGAAAGACCAAGCAGGTCCCACAGTCTGCCACACCTGGGAAGGACAGCTCCGCCCCCAGCGCCGCCTGAGCACAAACAGACTTTCAAGGGTGAGAACACACAGGCCCCAAATCCCTGCCTTCGTCCCCCTGGACGAACGGTCCGCTCCCCACTCAGGGACATGTGCCTCAGTGTCCTACACTGCAACAGCACTGCTGAGAGCTTCACAGGGCAGCTCCCTGAGCAGCCAGCTCTGGGCGTCGCTTCCTCCTCTCCTGCTGTCTTCTGTCACACTGTTCAAGTTGCCTCTTTCCCAGCTCGGCTTGATAAGGAGCAGTCCGGTCATCTCGCCTGGCCATGAAGCAGGACCTTGTGCATTTCCCGAGGCAGCTCTGAGGGCCCCGTCGGTCACAGCTTGATGAACGCAGCTACCTGGGGCTGCTGCTCCACGTCTGGAGGTGGGAAGACACTGGATATGGCTAGGTCCACGATGCCCTGGCACAGTTCTGCATAGAGCTTCCTGAAAGGTGTTCATAAAAATATCATTGAGGGAGTTCATCAAAGTGCAGAAAAACTCCCACACACACAAAAAAAGGTTTTTTTCTTTTTTAACTAAGATCAGCCCCATAAACCCGGTCCATGGTTTATAGATGTACCGCAGGAGACACTGCATGCAGATAAAGCATTTCCTCATAAATACTTACAAAAGGCCAAACCAGACAACTCCTGCTGCAGCAGGCAGCGATGACAGGCAATGTCAACAGCGTGTGACAGCCACTTGCCTGTCAGTACGCACGGAAGGGCAGGCACGACCCAGGTAAAGAACCAATTCGCCATCGTGGAGGGGACACTGGGAAGACCCCATAGGATCAACAGCTAAGCTGGGTCCAGAAGATAAAGAGAAGTCAGACAGAGAAAGGATGGCATCATAGAAAAGAGGAAGAAGGGGAAAGGAAGGGGAAAGAGGAGCAGGGAGAGAGAGAGCTAGGGAGGAAGAAGATGGAGGGAGAGAGAGAGGGGCTAAGCAAGCGTGCGTGCGTGCGTGCGTGCGAGCGTGCGTGCGAGCGAGTGTGCGTGCGTGCGAGCGTGCGTGCGTGCGTGCGTGCGAGCGTGCGTGCGTGCATGTTGGGGGGAGGCAGAAAAGGGCTGCCTGAATGGAGGAGTGGCGTGCACCAAGGAGCAG
Organism: Dinomys branickii; assembly: GCA_004027595.1. Lineage (NCBI taxonomy): Eukaryota > Metazoa > Chordata > Mammalia > Rodentia > Dinomyidae > Dinomys > Dinomys branickii. Next base: position 62,702 of record PVLD010007005.1, read on the forward strand.
AAACTCAGGGTACCTGGGGAAGTGACAACTGCAAGCGGAGTGGTGTTGCATAGACCACCGCAAGCCCCATGTAATGGGCCCTGAGGTCTGGACTTCCTCTACAGGCAAAGAGACCACCACAGAGGACAAGCCAAAAAGAAAACCTCCCTCTGGTCACACCAGAGAGCTCTGAGACCTCTACCTCCTCCTTACCCTTGCCGGATTCCCTTGGACAGCACCCTAGGCCCTGGAGTCAGACCCCAACCTCCAGCTGACGCTAACCCGGGCAAAAGCCAGAGATGCGTGGCCCTAAGAGGAAACCCTGACCTGAGATGACCCTCTGGGCCAGATGTGCCCACCCACAAAACTTGTTCTGGACACATCTGGAATCCTACTGGCTTGAACCAAGGGCCAGAGCCAAGCCAGCGAGCCGAGGACAGAGGTCTTTACACTCCAAATTGTCAGAAGACGGTGTGTTCCAGTCTCCACTAGTCAAGACAGCCTCACAGGCTCATTCCCATCCCTGCTGCTGCAGCGCCAGCCCTTCCCTTCAGCCTCTCATCACAGAATCTCTAATCCACTCCTAGACACTGGGCTGGTGTTTCTGTGTCCCCACCTGCTGTAGGGCCCTCAGGGAAGGAAAAGTTCATGCTTCTATTTTCTTTTCTGCTAAGTCCTAACTGCTGGCTAACCTCCATCTTTCCTGCTATGGTCTGTTCTTTCCTCTCTCTCCTCCCCAACTCCCAGCCCCTACACCGCTGTCTACACAAATTAAGTCTCATTTCAACAGTCTAGCATGGCCTGACTACTCAGCCTCTCGCTTCTGAAGAGACAGGGCCCTGGAGGTCCACAGGGAGAGAGGGTAATTGCTCAACTTGGACTCACCCAGTCACCAAGAGCCAGAAGCTGTCAAAATGTGTCATGTTCAGTATTTCATGACACTTGTCATAAACCACCTCTGGCCGTAGCTTCTGCAGGGAAGCTATGCTGGACATACAGCGGCTTCGACATGGTCAAGCCAACTCATGTCTTAGGTGTTTCTGGTGGAGGAGGACACTTGACACCCCCCTCTGAGTTTCATAAAACAAAACAGCTAAGTCAGTGTGTGACCACGGACAAACACATGCAAACTGCAGGGCATGAAGAGACTTCTCTGTCTATGCCACTATCTCACCACCCCTGCCAGAACCCTTTCCTTCTCCTCCTTAGGAAACGAGTTACAGAGGCATTGAAAGTTCCTCCTTCAGCACAAGATTAAGACAGTGTGACCCTGTCTGCCTTGAACTCCCACCTCAGGGGGCCTCTCCACACAAAACATGAACCTAACAGACAGCTGTTTCTACTTCTCTCCTAGAAGGTGAAGTACAAAGTGACTCACAATATAATGAATTGGGCAGTGCCGGTCTCTCTCCATAAGGGGGCCTTCTTGGCGACGCTGGTCTTTATCTGTCCCTATAGCCCACCACGCTTCAGCAGACTCTGAGGAAAGGCAATCCTGCAGACACTGAGGTGCTACGCAGAGCGAGGGAGACGGAGTCCAAAGAAAACTTGACACAGGGGCACATTTCTATCATAAAGGCCTGGGTTAGGCCCCAGCATGACCAGCTCCGCAGGATCGGTTCCTGTAGAGCTCTGCAGTAAGAGGAGAGTTCCTGCAGGAACGCACGGGCACTGCCTGTGCTGAAAGGCCATCAAGGCTATGACTCTCACACCTTATGAATCAGGGAGGAGTTGCTATCCCCACACCCTCCTCTGTGCCTGGTTATCCTTCCTTGCTGGTACGGGATGAAAGAGGCAGGCCCACCTTGGGCCAAAGCCTGTAGGTTCCCAATACGAACAGCACTTGGCAGGAGAACTGGGCCCACGAGTACAGGTTCTGTTCACATAGGCATTGCCTGGACTTGCCTGGCACCCAGCACAGAGCTAGGTTCCCGGATGCTGCATCCGCTGAACAACCCCCATTTCCTTTGGAACTTGACCCTCTCCCTTCGCCACAGTGCCAGTCCCACTCTGCAGACCACCTTCAGCCCCAGCATGACTGTCTCTCCCACCCTCAGGATCCTCACTCAGCGGGACACGAGTCTCTCTGGCAGTTACTAGCTTTGTTTGACGCTCGCACGGCATCTGCCATCCACCCGAATGCTGAGCACCACACGGGACATGGGCAAGAGATGACACAGCTGGGCCCCCACGCCAGCCAGGGCCCTCGCCAAGCACCCCTGTCACGTGACAGCCCTCCCACCACTCTGCCAAGTGCACAGCCAACTCCCACTGGCATTTGGTTCAGACTTACTGAGCACAAGCTGGGGCCCCATTGACCTCGATGAGCCAGACCTTCAGCTCCTCGTCCACCATGAAGTCAAAGCCAAAGAGCTGGAAGCTCTGGTAAGGGAGGTGCTTGGTGCTGATAGCCGGCTCCACACTCATTAGGCAGCTCCTGGGGGCACAGGGAGAACCGCTTACTGAGAATGAGGTGGTGGAGGCAGAGGGGGCACAAGAGCTGTGCCTGGAAGATTTGATGTCCAATGCCGGTAAAAATGGGTTGCAACATAGCACCTAGTGTCTTGGTTACTTTTCTCTTGCAGCTGAGACAAAATACCCAACACCCAAAATTAAGGAAGGAAGGAAAGGTTTATTTAGCTTACAGTTTGTGGAGGTTTTACTCCATACTTGGCTGGCTCAGAGGCAGAGTGGCACATGGCAGAGGGCGAACGTTCATGGCAACAGAGCACAGCAAAAACAAAAACAACCAGCAAACGGGAGGAATGGCTACAAGCAGCCTCTCTCTCCCTTACCTTGCAAACAGCCTACCCCCAGCCAGGGGGCGTGTAGCTCTCACACAGTCTCCATGCCCTCCTCTTCCACAGGCTCAGGATGTGTACAAAGTAAGCACCCTGGCTTCCTGCTGAGTCACTCAGCTAAACCTCTAGACTCCCCAAGTTGACACAATGTATCAACCATAACACCGAGAGAATGCTAGGTATCAAGCCATTCCTTAACAAATGCATGAAACCACTCAGGTTCTTTGAGGAAAAAGCTTCTGTTCTTGGCCTAGGCCTCAGGGAGCATGGTGCCCTGTCACTGAGATCTTTCCAAATGCAGAGTCCACCAAGGGAGGAAGCCAGGGCTGCTGCCACATTTGTTTATAACAAAGAATGGAACGCTGGTCCTGGTAGTTTCTTTCACTAGCTCGGGTTCTACTGCCAAGCTTTTGCAGTTAAAAGATTTAAGAGCTATGCATGTTAAATACTGAGCTAACAGTGGACCCTTGACTGACCAACTCAATTCTTTCCTGAGTTCTGGTTGTTCACCCACATTGTCAATTGAAGGGGCAGGCTCCTCTCCAGGCTTCAAAGTCCCTCTCCTGTACATAGGCAGAGCTCAGTGTCCTCAGGGAGACACTGGCCCACGATTTCTGTTGACCCCATACAGGAAAGGGTTATGACCGGAATTGCAGTTTTAATTTATGACCAAAGTCCCGAGTTATTTCCTGAATGCCAGCGGCCTGCGCCTCTAGATGGTCTCAGATACGGATTTAACTTTTAAAAAGAATTCTGGAAGGAACATCGAAACATCCTTTCCTGCCCGGGGTTAACTGCGAACTCCTAGGCCAATGTCTCTCTGAGGACATGAGCTCTGCCTTGTGCACTGGAGAGAGACTTTGAAGGCCAGAGAGGAGCCTGCGCCTTCTACTGGCTACTCACAAGTGTTGGGAGCGCTCACTGAGATAATGGTGTGAGGAACTCGGCATAACTCTTGGCACCAAGCAGTGTTTCATGAATGTTCCTCTATGAAAAAGCACACTTCATGAATTCACTATTTATGATACTAATCATGTCTATTATTTATGAATAATGAACAGCTGTTATCTACAACAAATATCCCAGGTCCACAAGCCATTTCTGTTTCATGAAGACTTTCACTGATTTTTCCCTTGACTGAATGTTGGGTGGAGGTGTTCTGATGACTCAGATTACCAGAGGTGACTGTCCATCTATACAGCTGTGGATTTAGAAGGAAAAAGGTACAGGAAAGCGGCTCCCAGTAACTAACACAAGGAATGTATCCTTACAAGTAACTTTTGCCTCTTGACTTCTTCCCAAAAGAAAACATTTGTATAGATATACTTAAGTCATTTAAAATTGTCTTGGACAGACAATGGGAATTTCTTCTCCCGTTCAGCTACAAACCACACAGGCAAGGACACATTCTCAGTCCACCCCCAGGACTGGGGATTAAGCCCACTGAACACTGACAGACCTACAGACCTACATCCCTGGCCCGTTTGTTTGTTTGGTTTTAAGCCGGATGTCACTAAGTTGCCTAGGCTGGTCTCAAATTTACAATCCTCCTGCCTCAGCCTGCCAAGTGGCAAGGATTATAGAGATGCAAAACCACACCTACCACACACTTCCTAGCTATTTGGAAGGCTTAAGCAGGAAGATCATCTGACATCAGGAATACAAGATCTGCTTGATAACTTAGCAACTCAGTGAGACCCTGTCTCAAAATAAACAATAAAAAGCTCAGTGTGAAGCCCCTGGGTTCAATTCTCAGTATCACTCCCACCCCAAACTCACAAAACCACAGCATATTATCTCCATACTATGACAGAATACTCTTAAATAGATTTTAATTAAGATGTTCTTTAAGCCAATGGTGGCATATGCCTATAATCTCAGCACTTACAGTACTTGGAAGGATGAGGCAGGAGGATTGTGAGTTCAAGGCCTCTTTGGGTTACGTAGCAGTTGGAGGCTGTCCTGGACTACATAGTGAGACCCTGTCTCAAAAATCAAAAAAGAGCCAGGCACAGTGGTGCACACCTGTAATTCCAGCACTCAGGAAGCTGAGGCAGGAGGATTGCTGAGAGTCTGAGGCCAACCTGGGATATATAGTGGTTTCGAGGCCAGTCTGAATTAAATTGGGAGACCCTGTCTCAAAAAAACAAAAAGAAAGGAAGGAAGGGGGGGGGCGAGAAGACCTTTAATATATAATTAAAATGTAATTAGAAAAAGTTTAAGAGAGAGAAAGAGAGAAAACCAAGAAAGGGGTAAAAGTGAAAGCAGCGTCACACTCAGACACATGAAGGAAAAACTGTGAGCCGGAGCACCACCAAGTATTATTTTCTATCTGTTGGAAACGCAAGATAAATAATTCAGTGTACAGGACTGTTTTCCTCTTCAGAGACTTCACGAAAAGCATCTCTTTGGGCTGGAGGAGGTATCGCGGAGAGGCTGGCCAGACAAGAAGGGAAGCTGAGTGCCGAGAGGGCACTGATAGCCCCCAACAAACGACCCCACCTACTCTGGGCAAAACGTGAGCAGGGGGAGGCACACAGCCAGCAGACCTGTCACTTAAACCACCTTACCTGGTGTCACTCCAGGCCACGGACAACGCCTGACGAAAGGACTCCGAGCCCTGAGTGATGCTGCTGGGCTCCATGTAACAACACTTTAGAGAAGTCTCACAGTGCCAGTGACATAGTAGATACACAGACGAATGGAAAGCATGGGGTCCCAGGAACAGTGGCCACCATCACCTGCTTAATAACAAGGGTCCCCACAGTGCTGTGGGCTGGTGGAGACCCCTGTGAGGTAGACCTGAGGAGGACTTAAATTAACCAGTTGGCTTCTTATGTTCACTTGAAAATCTGTCCGAGGCCTAGGCGCCTTGTCTGGAGATGGGCGGTGGACTCACAGTAAGTGAACCTCTACCAAAACCCGTAGTGGTGAAGAAGCCGAAAACCTCAAAGGATAAGACAAGATCACAGCCAAGGACACCTGGATCCTGGCTCCACTAGATAAAGACCATAGCCTCAGGCATCTCACTCAGGGGTGGGTTAATTTAATCTTTATTAAGGATTAACTTAATACCTTACTTGGAGAAGTCCTTGAGTGACTCCGCTCTTCCCGAGTACTCCCCTCCCTTCTGATAACCAAATAAACCCAGGCTATCCAGAGAAGGTCTTGAGGGGCTGGGGATATAGCTCCGTGGGATAATCACCTGCTTGGCAGAGAAGGTCTTGGTCTTAGCCCAGAGAATCTCGAATTCTGTGAGAGGGCTCTGCTCCTCCTGGAGCTCTGAAATCACTCCATTTGCCTCTTTTTACTTAGCTTTCACTGTAAACTCGTTTTGGAGATTGTGGGCCTGATCAGCCCACAATAACGAAGGGATATTATTGACCTGATAGTGGGCAAGCACAGTCTCCTGCACAAATGGTCCCAGGCTAATGATATATCCTTATAGAGCAACGTAACACTTGACATACAAGAATGCCATTCAGCTTATAGGTGTAAACTATCAGAAATAAAAACATTCACCAAGTATAGAAGAGATAAGCTCTGGAATATTCTCATAATGGAGCATTACACAGCCACACAAAGGACAAACTGCTGCTCTGTGCAATTTGATGAATGAATGCCACATACAATGTCAAAAAAAGCTGGACATGAAACAAAAACTATAGTATAATTCCATTCACACAAGGTGCCTAAGTAAGCAAAGAGGAATCTATACTGATAACAGTCAAAGAGTAGCTGTTTTTGACAGAAAATATTTTTGAGGGGGTTCAAAGAAGACTTGGGGTTCTGTAATTTTTTTTTTTGGTGGTATCCATAGCCTTCCTTTATCTTTTATTTTGAAGCAAGTTTTCACTAATTTGCTAAGCTGTACAGGCTGGGCTTGAATTTGCAGTTCTCCTGCCTCAGTTTCTCAGAGTACTGGGATTACTGGTGTGCACCATCTCACATCGGGCTGTAAATGTTTTACGCCTTGAGTTACATCTGAGTCAATAAGTGCATGTATAATGAAAACTCACTAAACTATACACTATGCATTTTATACTTTATTTTAAAATTCTCAGCAGCGGTGGTGGCACATGCCTATAATCCCAGCATTGAGGGAAGCTCAAAATCAATAAAAGCTGATTTTTAAAAACATATTTAAAGGGCTGGGGATATAGCTCAGTGGAATAAGCGCCTGCCTAGCAAGCGCAGGGTCCTGAGTTCAATCCCCAGTACCGCCAAAAAAAAATATATATATATATTTAAAGAATTAATAGCTCTCTAATCTATCTACCCAAGAAAAACAGAAGGAAAATATATACTGTGATATCAGAAATAAAAGTGATCTCATTACAAACCACACGGATACTTAGGATACTAAAATGAAAATGAAGGAATATCACAAATAACTTCTGCCCGGAGACTAGACAATGTAAGTGGAACAATTCCTTGAAAGACATAAGCAAGGCTCCTTCAAGAAGAAACACAAGAAGCAGAAAAGGGACAATTAGGTTACCTTATTATATGCTTGATTTGTTGTAAGATACTAGTTTCCAGGGTAATGTTCAAAGCACTCCTTAGGTACTGATTGAACTCCTCGAAGAACATTTCATTCCCTTCCTCATACTTCCCATAGTTCTTCGAGTACTCCTTTTGAATGCAGTGATTGGTCAAATGGCAGGTCTTGTCTTGGAAATTATCCATATGATATGGTTCCGAGGCAGTTCGGAGAACACCCTCTCTGTAGAGGTAGATATTATACTGGTGGTCCACCAAGACCCAGCTTCTGAAATTCAATAAAAAACACTATTGTACTCAGGTTTCTGTTCTCTCTCTCTGTCATTCTCTCCATTTTGAGTATTTTGGGGGTTAGGAAGGTAGGTAAACAGAGGAAGGAAGGAAGTTCTAAAATTATACCCGGCAAACTCTGAGCCAAAATAGTGAATTATCACTATAAAGAAGCAAACAAAACATTTCACCCACCCCATATGATGAGGAGACTTAAATTCATTAAAAAGCCCCCATATTTTGAAGAGATGGGGTGAGTTTTCAGGTTGACCTATAAAACCTCCACTGGCCATGTTTGTGCTTTCCCATCTTAAGAGAAGGAATGCACATCTTTTTTTTTCCTTTTTGAGGCAAGGTCTCACTATGTAGTTTAGGCTGGCCTTGAGCTCACTTTATAGCCCAGGCTGGTCTCGAACTCACAACAATCCTCCTGCCTCAGCCTCCCGAGTTCTAGGATTACAGGCGTGTGCCACCATTCCCGGACTAGGAACGCACATCTTAAAGCCATCCAACACGGGACTGATGTGCAAGAAGCAGTAAGTCTTCCGAGTGACATCAAGTCCTTCTGCGTGAGATCGGGGGACAAGGATTCTCAATGAGGTGAGAGCACCGGGGCCACAGGCAAGCAGGGAAGAGGGCTGGTTAGCTGCAGAAGGCACCCACCACCTCTGTCCCCACGGCAGGCCTTTGGCTCAGAAACTTAAAATCTAGAAACCTGAGGTGTGCTCCCGAAATTCATCAAGACACCGATAATAAAGTGAGTGCGGATCGTCTGGCAGCGTCACAGAGCGCTGCGTCTGAGTTTTGTATGTTCTTTGCGCAGGTCTCAGCTCCTTCCGTACGTAAACCTGATACATGTGCATTCTTCCCTGTAGAGTCACAAGTTTTTTCCACAAAAGCCATTTCATGGCATTTTATTTTCATATATGTGTACCTATTTACATATGTATAAAGAGGATAGATAATCTCAGTAAAATTTCCTAGAAAGAAAAAACCGTGAAATACAAACAGGAAATTGGGCACAAAAGCTCAGTGCCCCTCGGATGCACTCGATTTGCTAACCCGTGAGACTGGCTAATACTTCCTCACACTCATACCCCGCCTAGCTCCGCATCCTATCTCATTCTTTTCAGGTGAACAAAGACAAAAGCAGCGGACAGGGCAGCGAGCGTTACCGGATGTCGAACTTGCGGTGCCCGGGCTCCAGCAGTAGAGGGCGCTCGAGGTATTTCTGGATCACGTGCACCTGGCCCTGGTTGTCTATGAAATCTAGGAGCTCTGAGGCCTCTGAGGAGATGAGGATGCCTTCACCTAGCAGAACAAAAATAAAACAGAAGTAGTCTAGTTCGTCTCACAAGGAAAAGCTGTCTACAAAGCCACAAAGGAAACACAGAAAGCACAACACACCAAACCAAACCAAACCAAACCCCCACAGAAGGTCCTCACTGACCTGTTCACGCTTCCGGAATTCTCCTGTCCTCCTGCAATTGCTCCCACGCTCCCCTGCCCCTAAAGTTGCACCCAGGGTATGCAGCTAACTCTTTCTCCTCATAGAAGCACTAGCTTAGCGAGCTGCAACCACGAAATTTCAGTTGTACTAGCATTCAAAGAGTCCAAGACCTTCAACTGAATTCCACCCTACAATTGGTCACTGGCTAAAATGAAGACTATAACCAATGACTCCATTTCTAACACTGCATTGTATAGAAATATCAGGAGAGCTGGGGAATAAAAACAAACGTGTTCTCCGCAGCATTGTAACAGAAAAAGTTAGATATACTCAAAGTTTCCACTCACATGAAGTGGAACCACGTCCACCTGACTGAGATGTAACGTACCTTTTCAAATGTATCATGTTCAACTGTTTGGTCAGTCTTGCATTCTTACATCTGATAATCTGAGCAACTTCGCTGAAGATAACAATATGTAATACAACAACCATTGTTAATTTCCTATCATCTTATTTTGAAATTCTGCATTGTTTTTGCTTTGTTGTTATTTTTTGTTTTTTTCCCCTTTAAAATGAAATTTTAAAAAATGTATAATTCAATGGTTTGATGTATATTCCTGAGTTTTGCAACCATTGGTACAATTTGACTTTAGGACAGTCTCACATCCCCCCTCCAGAGAATTCTGTACCCATTACCACTCTCCATGCCTCTTTCACTCCAGTCTCTGCTGACTACTAATCTACTTTCTGTCTCTAAGCATTGCCTTTTCTGGACATTTCATATAAATCACATCAGATAGCACATGGCCATCGTGTATTGCTAATTTCACTAGCACAAAGTTTTCAAAGTTCATTCATGTTGTAGCATGTACTGGTACTTTACTCCTTTTTATGGCTGAGTAGTATGCCATTGTACGGCTATACCACACTTGTGCTAATTCGTTATTTGGACCTCTGAGTTGTTTGCACTGTTGTCTGGCTCTTGGTAATAATGCTATGAAGGTTCACATACAAGTCTTTGTGTAGACATGTTTTTAATTCAATGCTGTTATGACCTTGATTGGAATTATGTTAAACCTACAGACCATTATGGGATGAGCTGCTATCTCTACATTTTGAGTTCCACAATCCATGAATATGGTATGTCTACCTATTTTTTAAAGGTGTCCTTTGACCTCTTTCATGATCATTTTGTAATTTCAGCATTCAGAGCTTGTATACATTTCGTTAAGTTTATACCTAAGCACCTCATTTTCTCTGGTGTCACTGTAAGTGCTACTGTTTTAACCACTTACCAGCTTACCCCAAGCATCACTCAGGGTACTATCACACCGTTTATGTCCTATCTCTAGCACTGCTTAGGCAGGTGTCACTTCAGCCAGTCAATTCTTATACTGAATAAATTTGATAAAATTGTCATCTTCATATTCCCTGTGATCTTATAAAATTTAATGAAAAAAATGCACTTTTTGGTCATCCTGTATTTAAATAATTGACTGGTACATGGTTAATTTTGGTTTCCACATCATTAATATACAGAAATGAAGTTTTTGGTGTTATATCCTGTAATACTGCGAAGCGCACAGTGTAGTTTTGAGGCCCTTTCACTTATGCTTTGGGCTTATAGCCTATCTCACTGCAGGTCTCATACTTTCATTGCAAGTGAGTTCACTTCTGCTTATTAACTTAATAATACATCTTTCCTTAAAATTAACCTCTTTCTCATCTACCCTGTTTGTGCCATTTGTTCTATCTCTTAGTTACGCTCTTGAACAAGAAACTACGTTTGAAAAGCTCCCTCTTTCCCTACATACAACTCATTTCATCTTCTCTAGGACCCACACTCAGATTTTCTGGTTACTCCTTATTTCCCATTCTTAAATTCAGAATTTAATCTCTCTTCCTCTGCACCACCTTGCACCGACTTCTAGAATGATCAGCCTAAAGCACTGCTTCCCCTAACGTCCTGGAGTTGCCTCCCTTGCCCCGCAAGGCCTTGCTCTGCATCATTTAACCCCCTTCCCTCCCCTATGCGCCCACCATACTTTCCCTATGTAAACTATTTCTTATTGGAAAATCATATACCTAATGCAAGTAGGCTCCAGAAACAGGTAAAAAGTAAAGAGATAAATACATTTTTATAGCTTTAAAAAGTTGTTATCATTTAAACAGATAGCATTAAATGGAAAAGTTAAGCACAGTCTTATTTCCTAACATAATTGTTCTTACTTTTTTCATATTGGCAAAGCCTGTTTCAATCACAGTGAACTCACTGCATATTTTTTAAAAATTTTATATAGTCATTTTTTTCTATTTGTATATAAACTTTGCGATTATGTTAATGCCTGAAACTATCTTACTGTGTGGAAGTAAAAAAGAAAAAAAGAAAGAGTTACACATTACTGGTTGCTGGACAACAGAGTTGTTTCTAAATAATATTATGCTGTTATAGATAGTATGGTAGTAAATGTCTTTGCTGTGGATCACTCATTTCTTTTATTATTATTATTTTTGAATTATTATTATTATTTGTCTTTTTGAGGCAGGGTCTTGCTATGCAGTTCAGGCTGGTGTTGAGCTTATTTTGTAGCCCAGGCTGGCCTTGAACTCTTGGCAATCCTCCTGCCTCAGCCTCCTGAGTGCTGTGATTACAGGTATGTGCCACCACGCCCAGCTCATTTCTTTTAAATATTTCTTTGGAGTAAATTTTTAGGAGTGAGATTTCTGGGCCAGACGATATGAGTCCTTTATGACTCTTGTGTGTCACTGCACTGCTTTTTCAAAGGGTTGTGAAACATCACCAGGACTACGGTTCCCAACCAACAGCAACAACATTGCTCGTGCTTTTCACTTTCTTATTTTGTAGCTATACAGTGACAGATAAAATCGAATATTCAGCAAGTTTTGGCTACTGGTGTAGCATGATTCCATGGGTCTGTTAACTGCTTCTTAGGCCTCTTATTCGTTCATCCTCACTCACTAACCATGGAGAAATTAGGAAGGAGGTTTGGAGGGGAATCCTTAAGAAGCTGCCCCCTTTTCACCCCCTTGCCCCGGTTCCCACTGGAACTTAGCATTTCTGGAAGCAGAAGCACCGGCATTAGCCTCCGTTCTGACTAGACCGTGGGTCGTGAGAGCGCGCCATCGTGTCTCCTGTATTCCTGTATCTCCAGCGCTCATTCATTACTCACTCACTCAGCACATACACTGAACCTTGGCCAGCTGCTGGCCTGGCACAAGGGGAAACAGCGCTGGGCACAGACGTGACATGGTATTGGCTGTGCTTTAATAGGATCTCTTTCTGCTGTGGAGAGCAGCCCAGAGCAGGACAGGAAGCAGCAGGTGAGAGGTAAAGGTGGCTCAGGTCACACACAGGCAGCAGGGGTGGGGCCCTGTGGCTGATCCTGGGTATCATTTTAAGATTCAGCCATTTATAACAAGCTTTTTTTTTTCCTGGTACCGGGAATCAAACTCAGGACCTTGTGCCTGCCAGACAGGCACTTGTGCCACTGAGCTATATCCCCGGTCCTCAAGCATTTGCTTAACAAGAATACAAGCCATTCATTCATTCAACCTATTGGTTTCATTTTGCCATTTCCAAACAAAGCTAGTTTATATATCAGTTATTTTCCTCAGCCCTTGAAGTAACAATTCTCTGACATTTTCTTCTCTGTTTATGTCTCCTCATTGCTTACTGTCCCTCTGTGTCTTGTCTTGGTGAGGGCCCAGGGACAAGGGTCCTCAAAAAGGACCTGACCCCAAGCTCAAATCCACAAGAGGAATCTGGAACACCATAGATGTCTATTTCCTCTTCCAATACCCCAATCTACCATCAGAACCAAACTAGGGGACAGTACTTAAGAAGAGGTCACAGAGGCGAGAGAGAAGTAGGAGAGGTACCTGGCTGGCGGCAAGAGTCCGACTCCGCCACTCTGAGGAGATCCCAGGTGACGCCCTCCTGTCTCATGGCTGCTGGGAAAGAAGGTGAGGTCTACAGGGATAGAAATGAGGACCAATGGCCACGTGGTCTTCCGAGGCAATAAAAGAAGAAGTCAAGTTCAAAATGGAATAGGTTTAAAAGAGCATACGATGGTAGTTCTAGAGAGAGACTGTTTATGTGCTCATCACACTGAGGACTGCCTGTATTTCCATTACAACTTTTGTTTTTGGTACCACGAATCAAACTCAGGACCTTGTGCTGCTGAGCTACATCCCCAGCCCTGACTGCCTGTTTTTCAGGCCTGAGTTATTATAAACTTCACCCCGTCTATGCAATCATTCAACACATACTTACTGAGTGCCTGTAAGTACACAGGGGCAAACCAGAAAGAAAGTCTGGGTTTTTATGGAGCTTACAGTACAACGGGTGAGATGGACAGATATGTAATATAGACCTGAGAAGAGATTAGTCAAAAAGGAAAGACAAAGCAAGGTGCAGGGACAGAAAGTAACAGCACAGAGGCTATCTCAGATTACAAAAGTCTTGTCTTGCGAGGCAACATCTGTGCTGAGAACCCATGCAAGCACATTCTACGTAGAGACAAATTTAGAGTGTCTGAGGGGCATAAGGCAGTCAGTCCGTGGCTACAGCACAATGAGCAGGGCCAAGAAGAGAAGGAGATGAGATCAGGGCTATAAGAAAACACCCAGTGCAGTAGGCAACATCAGGAATCTGGAGTTATTCTAATTGCATTAGGAAGCCAGCTGGTAAGCCATAAGCAGGGAGTCACATGATCAGATTTACATTTCTCAGACCCCACTCTGTCTGACAGGAGACCTGGCTGAGAGCAAGCTCTGTAATTACACAGCCTAGAGAGAACGGAGGCTTTGCTTTAAAGTGGGAGCGGTGGAAACAGCAAGATAAGAGTCTAAAATTCAGGAATGTATTTTGAAGGTAATGCTAGCAAGACTTGTTAATGTGTCAGGCGTGGATGGTAAAGAGCTGTCAAAGATGTTGGGGCTTCAGAGCGCGGGTAAATAGTGGGATCAGATACTAAATAGGAAGAATGAAAGAGCAGGCTGGGGTGGCCAAAGATGGGAGGCAACGAGCAGTGCTGTGCCGACACTTTAGGTCCGAGATGCCTCTACAGACAGATAGAGACGGCACTCTTGGACCCAGCGCCCAACGGCTAAGACCTAGGGTGGAGACAATCATCCAGATGGCATCACTGCGTAGAGGAACATTTAAATCTACACATGTTCTCTTCCCCCAGTGACTCAGAATAGAATAGAGCTCTCATCTAAGTATGTTCTTAAAATCTAATATGCCACTGAGCCAAGCCCAACAGAAGCCTACAGGGCACAGAGAAGACGACGGCAATGGTAACTCACCTTTGGCTCCAGCTGATGACTTTGCAATCCAGACGTTGCCCTCCCCATCCTCCTTCTTTCTGTTATAAGAAGCCAGGAAGAATTCTCTTTCATCTGTCCGTGAGTTATGGACCAGTGGCTGGATTCCATTCTGCGCTGGAGCAACTGGGGTCTTGAGGTTAGTTGGATATATCACATAGGACTCAGGGAACCAGGTAGAGGACTCAGCCAGTTCCGGGCTTGTCTTGATCAGCCTAGCAGATGACAGAGAGTCAGTCTCCCTTCTTAGTACTGTGTGTTCTATCACTCTATTCAGAGAGGTGACTGCTTTCCCTGAGAGCTTCAGAAGGAGGTAAAACACGGCCCAATCTCCTCCTTATCCCTCTGTTTGCTCGTGGCCTCTCTGCACAGATCTGTAACACACTGTGTTAGGTCCTTATTTCCCGGAACTTCACCTCTCGAAGGAAACAACTTGACAATCCTCAGCCAACACCTTTTCAACAAATATGTTGCAACTGAGCCAGACCCACACTAAAAAATGAAGCAGAAGGGAGAGCAAAGTATTTCAGTATCTAGCTGAACACTATCTTAGCTCAACCCTAAAAAAGGATACTTAAGAACTATCCAAAGAATATTTTTAGTCTTCATTTCTTGCTTTTAGCTCAGCCTGGCTTTGGTAACAGAATAAAGAAGGAATTTTTCTATTGGGACGTAGGCACCAGTGGGCCTAACGAAACAAATCCCCTGTTCCCAAAATAACCAAACAGCATAGAAGTGAAAGGTAGGGGGCTGGGGATATAGCTCAGTGGAATAAGCGCTTGCCTAGCAAGCGCAGGGTCCTGAGTTCGATCCCCAGTACCACAAAAAAAAAAAAAAAAAAGTGAAAGGTAGGCCCTGGGCAGGCACTGAACAAACTCTAGGGCTTCTCACTACATCTGCTCTGCAATCAGACCCCAGAGCCGGAGGTACTGGAGCCTCACTTTATAAATGAGGAACTAGGTCACCGAGAAGTAAACCTCCCCCCAGATCATAAAAGGAGAGAGTACCAGCTGGGATGCAAGCTGTGGACTCCCAAGTCCTAGTTCTGAACTGCCCCCTACCCCAGGATCAGAGCTGGGAGGAGATTTACCAAAGACATCTTCTTCCCTGAGCTGCAGTCTTTCCTCTGCCTAGAGCAGAATTGCTGATGATAAACCTGTATTAAGAGTCAGCTACAAGCTGGGCATGGTGCTCTGAGGAGGCTGAGGTAGGAGGATCACCTCGAGTTCAAGCCCCACCTAGGCTATAAACAGTGAGTCGGGGTCAGCCTGAACTACATAGTAAGACCCTGTCTCAAAAAAAAGAAAAGGTTCAGCTACAAAACTCAGTCTGAGGGCAAACAATACAAATAATGCAAAGGAAAAAAAAGTCACCTCAAAACTAAAGAAATCAAATTTGGAAGTTCCTTTAACACAAAAGGGGAAAAAAACCTACAGATAAATTTCTAGCTCAGTGTTCAACTCTGGATCTGCATGGCCCAGGTGGTCACTAATGACATGCAGATAGAGACCCTTGGAAATGTGACCAGCGTGACGACCCGGGAACTGAATTGAGAATTGTATTTAATTTAAATTTAAAAGCTGATGCATTGTGATATATTTGTCCATTGAGCACAGCTTTACTGATCTGGTAGGGTGACATTTCACTTCATTGTTGTATTGCTGCGTGCAGGGCAGGCCTGTGTGTCATTGCTACTATCTCACACAAACACATCAGTGTTCTGCTCAGGGAGAACACACCGGCTCAGACAATCCACGGTCTGTACATTGATGAAGCATTATCATGTGCTTGCCACAGGGAGGATGAGTTCCAACCATACACACCATAACTGGTAACTAAGGCAGAAGAGAATTTTTTCCCAGTTTAAAAAAAAAACATGGACAAATTTTTAATTTGAAAATAAAACCAATATTGACATGAAATTGAATAGGGACACAGAAGCTAAAACCAATGACCAAGACAGTAAACACACACACACACACACACACACGCACACGGAACTGGAAGATCAATCACAAATTCACAGTGAATGGCAACTGTACTAGGCTACAGCAGAATAAAACTAAAAAGTAGTTGTTTTATAAAGGAGATATTTCGAGCAAGTAGAAAATGAATTTGATAAGCATTTTCCTCTCAACAGTCAAAGACAATGATATAAGTTCCTGAAATCACCAATATCCAACCAAAAATTCTTCAAAATTTTTTTCAGTGCTAAGGCTGAAACCCAAAGCCTCTCACATGCTAAGCAAGGGTTCTAACACGAAGCTACAGGCTCAGCTCCTACACAAATTTTCAATAGAATTAAGTTTGTAACTTCAGCTAACTACATAATGCCTTGGATTCTTAAACACACACACACACACACATACACACACACTCACGCACACACGCATGCACAAGCATGCACACAAATCCACATTTTTTGCATGGAAATGGATCAAAATAAGCCAGTCTCGGAAAGTTAACTATCACATTTGCCCTCACATACAAGCAATCTAAAAGCAGAATAAAGGAACAGTGACAGGAAGCTAGCAGGTAGACTTGCAGAGATGGAAAGGGGCGTGGGGGGAGGGGAGGAAGAAAAGTGGTGAGAATAACCCAAACATGTTGCAGGCACAGACCAGTATATCAACATGAGTCTTATTACTGTGTATTACTAACACCCATTTTAGATGAAAACATACTGAGAAAAATTATTTTAAAGCAAAGGGCCAAAGTCTTGTGGGTTGTTTTTTTTTTTGGTACCAGTTATCGAACTCAGGACCTTGCACTTGCCAGGCAGGCACTTATGCTGCTGAGCTATATCTCTGGCCCATATAAATATATTAAATACTTGAAATTTTTTTTTTTTTGGCACTGGAAATCAAACTCAGGACCTTGCGCTTGCCAGGCAGGCACTTGTGCCGCAGAGCTATATTCCCAGCCCCAAAGGGACAAAAAGATATTTTTACCCTCTCCAAAAGAACAACCTTTGGTTAAGCCACAATGGGCCTCAGAACACAAACCTTTGTATGTACCATCAAAGACTGATTCAAAGTATGAAAAATAATAAATATTTTTCTTCAGCTTTAGATGAGTTGTCACTTAAGAGATACTGCTCCATTTCTACTTTGGGCATGCATTTATGAACAAATGTTGTCAAACTACAGCCTAAAAATGTCATTCATGGTGCAGGTGTTGTTGAGCATTTCTCATCTGTCAGAGAATTTCATCTACCTATGAAAAGTTACTTTCTAGCCAGGCAAGGTGGCACACACCTGTAATCCCAGCACTCAGGAGGCTGAGGCAGGAGGATTATTGTGAGTTCCAGGCCAGCCTGGGCTACAAAGTGAGTTCCAGGCCAGCCTGAACTGCATAGCGAGACCCTGTCTCAAAAAGACCAAAAAAAAAAAGTAACTTGCTGTTATGATAGATAGGACTTCAACTATACTGAGTTAAAATACAGATTTACTGGGATTTTCATAGACTTCCCTTTTTTACTTCAGACTGCTGTATGATACATATTGAAAACATTTGCTTCCTTGCACTGTATGATACATATTGAAAACATTTATTTTCACAGTTTTCTGAAGCAGACGCTATAAAAAGCAGCAAGAATATAGTTTTTTAAATGATTCAGTACACTTACGAATATGACAGTGATTCATCCGTTCATGGTAGGGTGAAAGGAATAGAAGACAATGAGTTTAATGAATTTAACGATGCTTTGCATTTTGCTGGTATGGAGAGATGAAAATGTTTTATAAAAATTTACTGTATCGTCAAATCTAATTCAGATTTTCTTGAAAAAGTATACCTTCCAAATCATTATTTTCATTCAGTAAGTCATTACTTAATTCAATAATCAAAATAAAAAGTGGCCATGTTATTTACCTTATCTCACCCACATCCACACTGCATATGAAAAAGCTAAATTTTCAGGGGAAATTTAATTATTTTCGATCGACCCATACAAGAATGATAATTTAATGTCCCAGCTTCACCATACAAGTTAATAATAATGGTTGTTTATATGTATGTTTTGTGAAAAATGTAGACAATTTTAATTGTAAAAAGATAGCACTGCAAAAAATTGACTGCAAAAATTTTTTTTAATTAAAAAAATGCTGCTGGTATTACAAGCGTACCTATCATTATGCTCACTACTGCTCTGAATCCAATGAGTAATACTAATTTAGTTGGGCGCGGTGGCGCATGCTTGTAATCCAAGCAGCTGGGAGGCTGAAGCAGGAGGGTCACTGCTAGTTCAAGACCAGCCTGGGCTACAAAGTGAGCTCAAGACCAGCCTGAACTGCACAGCGAGACCCTGTATCAAAAAGACAAAAAAACCACGAAGTACTGATTAGACATAACAGTGGAACAGACAGGGTTCCACAAATGATATGCTTTTATTCTATAAAGTCAAATCAATTATTCTAAAAAAAGATGAGTAAGTTTTGTCATCATATATATGAATTTTAAAGGAAAATTATTTTTTGTTACTCCACCTAATTACTAAAAAACTTTTAAGTATGTTGGAACAACATAGGTATATAAATCTACTTTTTCAATCACAAATTTTTATGAAATCTAAATTCAGCCCAAGGATTTTCAAAGAAAACTTATTGCCTGAATTGAAATGTGAAATACACATCCAACTTTCAAGGCTCAGAATGAAAAAAACAGAAAATATTCTCTTGCATTAGTAGTATGTCAGAATGATAATATTTTAGGTTTTCATTTTTTTATGGTGCAGGAGATTAAACATGCCAGGCAAGTGCTCTGCCACCAAGCTACCCCTAGCCCAGTATTTCGGAGTTATATGGTTAAATAAAATAGATCATTAACCTAACTGCACCTGTTTCTTAGCAATTATTTTACCAGGAAGTTTAAAAAGACCCACGTAGCTGGTGTTCTATTTCTGTTGGACAGCGCCGGTCTATAAAATGACTTTCGTGGGGAACCCCTCACTTTCTGCCCAAAACCAAGACCAGGCCCCTCAGGGGTTCCCGTATCAGTCAGTTCCATCCTTACCTCAGCCTGCACTCATAAACTGAGGCTTAGTCACATCTATAAATGATAATGCAAACGCAGAGCGTGGTGGTGCACGCCTGTAATCCCAGCACTTGGGAGGCTGAGGCAGGAAGATCTTTGCAGACAGCCTGGGCTACAAAGTGAGCTGAAGGCCAGCCTGAACTGCATAGCAAGACCCTGTCTCAAAAAGACAAAGACAAAAAAAAAAAATGAGTAATGCTCAGAAGAAGAAATGAAAGTCTCCAACCTGCCAGAAGAGAAAAGCCCTCAGGCTCTGAGACTGTGGCTCAGGGCCTTGATGAACTTCAGAAACTCCCTGCGGGGTCAGGAGTAAGGGGCAGGCTGCTCGGGACGCAGCACAGAACCCCACTGAGGCTCTGGGAAGCCCTCTGAGAGATGCAAGGTTGTACTGCCCATGGGTCTCACAGATACAGATTCAAACTGTGCTGGTTCACCATAGCTGGCTGTGGTCTTGGAAAGCACAGCTGACTTGTCTGAGCTGGCCTTCTGCGCTCTAAAATAAGGGAGGTTACATCTCCTTCCTCTCGGCTCCTGCAAGCCATGCTAAATCCCGGGAGGGAGACAAAGGCACAAAGGGAACTGGCATCTCGTAGGATTCATCGCTCCAGCCCCTCACAGGATGAAGGACGTGGATCGAGAGGGGGACAAGTCTCAGCTCGCGTTAGGTCGTGTTGCCATTTACAAGGTGCCATCACAGATCACACGCCACCAAGGTCGAAGGGCAAGTACTGCCCCCACACCTAGCTCCATCTCACAGGCAGGGGCTCGATTCACAGCGGTGCTGCCCAGAGCTAGAGATCCCCACTGCGCCCTGGTCACGGTTCCAGTCCAGCACTCTCTCTGCCCCCTTGTAGCTGCTAAATATGGAAACACGTAGAGCATTATTTTTTTACACCATCCTGTCTTCCTATTTATACAAGCAAAATTCTACTTTTGTCTTTGTAGAGAAAAACGGAAAAGCTTAGACGGCTTATAGAAATGTTAAATGAATACCCTGAATAAACTATCATGTCCCACTGCTGCTTCTGATTCTCATGAAATATAAACATAAAAGCATTTAAGAGACTTCAGGAAGCCTCTCCTTAGGAGTCGCTGCCAAATCATGAGAAGCCACCCTAGGAATGAGTGTGTAAGTTACCAGGACCAGGAAGTCTGACAAACATGGGAACACTCCTGTGCGTACTCACCCCAGCGGCTACGCAGTGCTCAGAACGCAAAAGAGGATCTTGCATTGAGTCACATCTTCCAGTGCCTTCTACCTAAGGGATCTATTTTGCTACACATACATGTTTAGTAGGTATTATAGGGAAGCGTCCCAGAGACCTGCTACCACCCTAATTGCAGGTGCCAGACTCTCTGAAATGACAGCAATTTAAGCCATGGCAACCATCATCATAGTCATGAGAAGAGCCCTCACTTCTGTTCTGTGAACTATGAGGTGTTAATTCAAACTGAATGAATTCTCACCACCCTGAAGTAGTTACTATCAACATTTTACAGAGATGAAAGCTAAGGGCTCAGAGTCAAACAGGTATTATGTGCTGGGCCACTGCGTTACATACACTCCATAGCAACACCTTATTTACAACTTCCACAACTGCCTCGTGAAGAAGGTATTAAGACTTAGCAAGACTAATACTCTGGTTTCTCTTCAGATCGTACAAATCTTTCGCCTTTTACTAAAGACTTAACAAGACGAGATCTGTTCTGACTAATGAGATGAAGGGCTGAAGCTAAAACCCAAGCTGCTGGCCCTGGTCTTAATCACAGCATAATGCTATCTCCCTTCACCTTATGATACTGTCCTGGTGATATCCAGCCACAACCCAACTGCTCCAAGATGAGCGATGAGGCAGATCCCATTACACCCTGCCCAGATATCCTTTCTGAGCAGCTGTGAGAGTTGGCTGCCAAGGGCTTATGCATATAACCTGCAAGAACCAGCTCCCACACAGAAATGTCTAGAAACCTATGCGCTCCACCTTTCCCACAGTCAACGCCTTCCCCACAGCCAACAGCTAACTATACGTGAGCACAGAAGCCCAGCAGGCACTTTGCTTCTCATGTGAAAATGATGGAATACCATTCACTCTGGAGTTCTCCAAGTCAGACTTCAGCTGAGCTACCTCTTCGCTTGGCTCCTGCCCCGCCCTGCCCTGCCCTGCCCTGCCCTGCCCTGCCCTGCTTTCCTGTCCTCCCAAGAGGTTTGCCTGGAAATCTCTCCCATGAAGTCACTTGCGCAAGAAATCCTGAGTCAGCCTCTCCTTGGGAGCCTCACCTAGGAGACAGGCAGCCTTTATCAAGCACAACACACCAAACTTTACACTGCAATTCAAGGGCCAGGGGTAGAGCTCAGAGGCACAAGCACCTGCCTGGCAAATACAAGGTCCTGAGTTCGATTGTTTTTGGTATAAAAACAAAACAAAAACCTGCAACCCAAGCGGCCCAGGGGAACTTCGGCACCAGTACATTGCCTTTTATGTTTCCTTTTAAAATAGTAAAAGCATTTTTGCCTTTTAAGTAATCCCACAGGTTTACACAAGGTCTCAAGGGTGAACGCTAAAAATATTTACATAAAACATTGAACAAGGAGGTCTTAACACTTACTTCACTAAAGAAGCCTTGCGACACAGTTTGTCAGCCCCCCTGTAGTAATTCACCAGCTGCAGCAGCCCGGGCTCGTGACCTACAATGAAAGAGGAGACTCAGGAGGGAATCGGACAGGTGGGAGCCATGTCAGCACCAGCACCCAGACAGAGAACAGATGCAAAGGGCCCGCCTCTGCCTGCTCTCGCTTCAGGACGGGTTGTCAGAAATGCAGTAATTGTGCTTCTGTCCCAGAGGCTCTGCTTTCTCTCAGGGTCCTTCCAGCAACTCTCCTCCCCCTCGTGGGGAAGGTGCTTTAACATCAATAGTGCAGGACTGCTAAAGATGGCTGCTACCTTTTGTTTTCCGAGTTTTACAAAATGAGTTCATTTTTTATTGTTGTTAAAGCGGATTGGGGATACTTCCTGCTCCATCTCTACCGGAACCTTCTCCTCTCTCTTGGTTTAACACATTCAGACTTATAAATCTTTGTACAGAAGGCTACTTTAATAGAGTCATACTCTCCACATCCCCAACTTGCTTTCTGTGGACATTAAAGAAGGCAGAAAGTGATGCGATGTTGCTGGTCTCAGGCACATTTAACGCCACACATTTAGAGGTCACTAGGTAGCAAAAGAAGGCAGCGGACAGGCCATGTCTATAACGTGAGAAGTCCTGAGAACTGTCTTCTGTGCCTCACTCACAGGGAACCTCATTTTCTATTTTATTTTTTTATTTTATTTTAGGGAACCTCATTTTCGACAGCTCTTCTTGCACAGCCCCTTCTGTATGAAACTGGAGCAGCTGCTGGGTGCGTAGCTCAGTGTGATAAAGCACGTGCTCAGCACATTCGAGGCCCTAAGCTCAATTCCCAGCGGCATAAGATTATAAAATAAAACGTACAAGTAGAGCAGAACAGACACAAATAAAAACCATTACCTTTTTGTTTAAAACAAACTTTTTTGTTTAAAATTGTAAGATGCGTTGTGTTTTCAGTAGCAAAAAGTAAGACTGGACAAGGGGATTTCGAGTGGATGTCAGTGTTCACACTCATGCACTTGGGAGTGAAATCAAAGTTTTAAGTTTGGCTTTCCCCATCTCCCTGGGGGCAGACAGGCCCCTGGCGACACCTGCACAGCTACCTTCTCATCCCCAGGGCGCTGCCACTCCTGCCCTTGACGGGCCTCTAGGAGCCTTCTCCTGGCTTTCCTGCAGTGCACTTTAAGCAAAAGGTAAGCATCCCTAAGTTTGCGGGAACAGCCCCACTCTGGTCTGGGGGTGGTGTTTTGTCTCCCATAAAAACCAAATGTTTGCTGATCATCTGCTGAATTTGCCACGCCTGTTTGAGATTTGGACCCTGTAGGTTTCTGCTTCTCATCTTAGTCTTAAGCATCACAGGAATCCAGACACCCTGCCTCTTTCCGGGCAGAGCCTCTTGCCTGTTTTTAATATCAGGATTCCCTCTAGGGTTGTTACAGGCACACCCTGACAACTAGGAAGAGGAAAGTCAGTCAAGAAAGGAAGTGGATAAAGCAAGGAGGAAATAACTTCTGCTTCACTGTACAGTTTTTCCTCTCCTTTGGGGAAACAAATCCTCCTCCCCCAAGGCTTCCTGGGGAAACAGCTCAACAAAAGCGATCCTCAAATCGGGCTTAGGGCATGGTGGCGCATGACTGTAATCCCAGCACTGGGGAGGGAGGCTGAGGCAAGAGGATCATTGCAAGTCTCAGACCAGCCTGGGATACAAAGCGAGCTCAAGGCCAGATGAACTGCATAGCAAGACTCTGCCTCAAGAAGACCAAAAAAAAAAAAAAAAAAAAAAGTGAATCTCTAGGCATATTCTCTGTATTCTGAGATTTCTGGGGTTTCCAGTGAGCCCTTCTACAGTCATCATTCTGTATCACCAACTCGTGTAACAAAAAGTTGTCCCCAGTACCACCCCAAAGAAAAAAGTTCACAAGAGTAATGCCCTAACGTGGCCATTCCTCAAACCACTTCCGCAGGACACAGCCCCCACTCAAAACCTCCAAGCCAGCCAGCCAGGGCCAGGCAATTCCCATTGGCCTATCCCGTCCCTGCCTTTCCAGCTCCGACCACACCCATTTCTGAAAACCTGCTCTCCCAGGCACGAACAGTGCTCTCTTGCTTGTCCTCCAGAACAGAGATGCCTCCTCCTCAATCTCAATTCTCCCCTCTGCCCCGACCTAAGGGGCGTTTGGGGAGTGAACGCCTGCTATCCAGAGAGACGCTCCCCTCCCATGCTGACTGCGCAGGGAGGAGAGTATGAGACGATTGCTCTGGTCCACGGGAGGTGAGTTGAACCCATCTGGACAACTTCTGGATTACGTCATCTGAAAAGGAGTTGCAGCTTTCTTACAGACAACAGTATGGACTGGGTGCTGCTAAGCTTCAACTAAGAGAACAAGGTAGTCACCTCAAGGAGAGCAGGGCCAAGAGGAGAACCCAGACTCCTGCAAAACCTTCATTCCACGCACAGCTGTGAAAACAGGTTCTTTGGTGACGCTAAGGGAAGGTCTAAATTCAGACGCCACCCCAAACTTCCCCGGCCTAGGAACCCCTCTAAAGCTTTTGGATTCCGAAAGTCTCCCGAATCCTCTGCCCATCCAACCGGGCGGCAGAATCGTCAGGGTTTCAGCACCTACACCTCCTGCTCTGCTCCCACGCCAGGGGTGAGGGGCGCAATCCTCAGGGAGAAAAGCTGCGAGACGCCTCCAGCCCGCAGCCTGTAGCCTGCAGCCCGCCCGGCTCTGCGGAGCCGCGCCCGCCCTGTGCTCGGCCGCCACCCGCCTGATCCGGGCCTGGGCCCCGGCTCCCACCCCAGCCGACAGCCGACGCCCGCGCGCTGCAGAGACAGACAGTCCTCTGGGGGGCCGCACGGCCACTGCAGCTCGGAGGGTACTGAAACCCACGCCTTAGGTCTTTCTGGGTATGTCTGAGATCCGCCGGAGACGGCACGCAGAGAGCAAGACTGATGACCTTAAAAACAAAAGCGCTCGCTCCCCCGGGCCGTGGGAGGCGCGGCCGAGCTGCTGGAGCGGGAAGCGGGGCGAGGCTCACCCAGTCTCCCGAAAGGCAGCCGGTTCCTCTCCCCCAGCATCAGGTTGAACCTGGGGTTGTCCCGCCTCAGCCTCTTCCAGTGGCCGGTGGCGAGGAGCAGCCGGGACACCTCGGCGTAGACGCTGCTGTTCTCATCGCGTACCACGAAGGTGTACATGGCGAAGGGTAGCACGCCCCACCAACGCTGTTGCCGCCGCAGGGACAACCCTGCTCTGCCGGCCGTGCCCGGCCCCGCCGCGCGCTCCCGCCCGGGCCGCGCCCCTCGGGTCCCGCCACGCCCCCGGAGCCCGTGCGACCTCTTGGTGGCCAGCGCCGCCAGGCCGCCCCGCCCCCTGCAGGCGCGGCCCCGCCCCCGGCCCGTGATGCCGCGCGGCTTGGCCCCGCCTTCCACGCGCGTTCCCGAGGACCCGGAACGCGCGCAACCTTTGGGGCTCCCCGGAGTCGGACGCAGTGGGCGTGGCCTTAGTGCAGTCAGTGAGAGAGCCACTGCGGGACTGCCATAGACCCGGCGACTCCCCTAGGTCCCGGGCCAGGAACGGTGTGATCCCTGTTCGCAGAGTTCTGGTTCCTTCACCTATTTCAAAGGGACATTTTATTGGGTGAAAACGAAAGCCCTGTGGCCCAGCGAAGCTCCCCCGTCTGCTGAACCTCAACGGAGAGCCCGGGGCGTTGCGGGTACTTTGGTTTGCTTTGGGTCCGGGGCTCCTTTTTCTTTACCTAAAAAAATTTTTATGAATATGTTTGCTCTGCACCATGAGCATATTCCTCGTGGGGACTGGGACAGGTCCCTGACACGTCTGATCCTTTTTGTTTCTCTTCCCCTCCGTCCTTTCTCCCTACACCCCTTCCCTTTTGCGGTGGTCTCCTGAAGGGCGCAGATTTCAGACCCGGCTGCAGGCCCCAGAGCGCTAGGCTCGGCGCCGTCCTGTCCTGCCCTTTAGGGGTCTGGGCCGCTGGCTTCCCCTTCTCTGGACCTCGATTACCCCATCCGAGAGGAGGGAGAGCAGCTCTTTAAAAGTCCCTTTCATTCCCATAGGCACTCGCTCATTCTGCACGACCACCCCTTCAGTGGGCTGAGCAAGCCCTAGGGCCCTGGCTCGGAGCACACGGGTAAGTACTGGGAACAGCGCTCCATTTGTGGGGGACAAGAGTTGGTCGGTATCCTGTAATGACAGCTCCTCAGGAAACTGAAGTGGAAGGATCTGCCGAGCCTGGTGGCGCACGCCTGTAATCCCAGCACTCGGGAGGCTGAGGCAGAAGCATCTTTGCGAGCTCAAGACCAGCCTAGAATACAAAGTGAGCTCAAGGCCACTCAGAACTGCGTACTGAGACCCTGTCTCAAAAAAAAAACAAAAACAAACCAAAATGGAGTCCAGCTGTGCAACGGAGCAAGAACCTATCTCAAAATAAGTTGCTCAGTGATAGAGCAACTACCTAGCATGCTGGAGGCCCTGCGCTCAATCCTCAGCACCAAAACAACAAAATGGATTGACAGATGATGCTGGGGCTTCCTCACCTCTCCGGCAAATCTTCCAAGCTAGGCTGCATTTCAGGTGTTCTCTGCAGGACACAGCTCTAGTTGTCCCTGCTGTGACTTGCAGGTGAACGTCCCGTCTCTTGGCTCTCCCCGTCTACTCACTCCTCCACAGATGTTTCTTGGGATCATCTCCCAAATAAGCCACCTGTCCTTGTACCAGGGACACCTTTTGGGAAGCTAGACAGGGCAATTCTAAAACTTTTACAAAATTCAAAGGACCAGGAATAGTAAAGGCACGCTGAAGAAGAGAGCTGGCAGACTCACACAGAGACCAAGGATGATAAAACATCACATATAGAAAACAAAATTAATCCTGATGCCTACAGTGCAATATACACAAAAGTCAGTTACAGATGCATTATGATCTAATGCTTCTAAAGGCAAAATGCAAAGCAATAAAGGTAAATACGGTAATAATAATATATCCCTTAATGATTGCAGACCGATCAGGTCCGAAATCTCCTGAATGAGTGTACGGCGAAGGCTTAATAAAGAGAGGCAAATGGAATGATTTCAGGGCCCCAGGAGGATCAAAGCCCTCTCAGATAATTCAAGTTTCTCTCTGGGCTAAGACCGCGACCTTCTGTGGGTTGCCCATATTTATTTGGTTACCGGAAGGTATGTACTCATGAAGGGCAGAACCACTCAAGGACTTCTCTAAGTAAGGTACAAAGTTAATCCACTGAAGAATGAGATGCCTGAGGCTACAGTCTTCGTCTAGTTGAGATCTGACCCAGGTGTCCTTGGCTGTGGTATTGTCTTGTCCTTTGAGGCTTTCTGGCTTTACCCACCACTGCAGGTTCTAAGAGGGATCAGTGACTCACAGAGGTTCACTTACTATGAGCCCGCCATGTCCAGATAAGGAGCCTAGGCCTTGGACATATTCACAAGTGAACACGGGAAGCCAATTGGTTAATATTAAATCCTGCTCAGAGCCACTTTGTAGTGGTCTCCAACAGGTAAAAGATAAAGTCATAAGGTAAAGCAAGAAAACTAGAGTATAAAAAATCCAGGAATAAAGTTTTGATGAGTTAGCAAACTTGAAATTACGAACTCTTACCCAATTTTAAAAAGGAAAGCTGTAGCATGGGATACAACGTCTGATATCTATACATATATAGACATATGACAAAAACTCATCTGCCGGGCTGGGGGTATAGCTCAGTGGCATAAGCGCTTGCCTGGCAAGCACAAGGTCCTGAGTTCGATCCCTGGTACCGGAGGGGGGGAAAAAAAAAACTCATCTGCCATATAAAAGAAATTACAAATTTTTAAGAGCTGACAAGCTCAAAAAAAAAAAACTGACAAACTCAGCCAGGTGTGGTGGCGCAAGCCTGTTATCCTAGCACTCAGAAGGCTGAGGCAGGAGGATCATTGCAAATTCAAGACCAGCCTGGGCTACAAATGAACTCAAAGCCAACCTGAACTGCACAGTGAGACCCTGTCTCAGAAAGACAAAACAAAACAAAAACTGACAAGCTCAATAACAAAAGAAATGTGATTTGGGTATTAATAAGAGACAGTTCAAGAGATATGCTCTCAGAAAAGCTTTAGAGAAGTTATACTGAGAAACTAAATAAGAAATCTGTTGGGCTAAAAAATAAATCTTCCTCTCAGTTTCAGGGTAAGAGTATGTGTGGGAATCGCACATCTAAATACCTACAGTAAATATTTCAAAGTTATAAGCCAAACGAACAAGCTAAAAAATTTATCTGTCTTCCTACCTTACAAATACATTCTTATAAGGATGATTGAGAAGGGCAAGATTTTTTGGAGTTGGAGTCTCAGATTCAGGCCGGGGAGTTCTCTGCAAGACAGCCCTAGTCCCTGCCTGTCACCCACCCTGTCTCTCCCCACCCTCCACTCTGTCCTGCAGTTCAGGGCCCCTGCATGCGTAGGAGCACAGCCAGGAAATGTATGCTGTATGCCTCATCCCGTGCCACGACCAGTTGCCCTCTGGCCATGGATCCTCAGATGAATGGACTCAGGGATGAAGTCAGTGGTAAGTCCAGAAAATAGGCTTGGCTCTTGGGAAAGTAAATCCGATTCCCAGGCCCCT
Organism: Dinomys branickii; assembly: GCA_004027595.1. Lineage (NCBI taxonomy): Eukaryota > Metazoa > Chordata > Mammalia > Rodentia > Dinomyidae > Dinomys > Dinomys branickii. The sequence continues at coordinate 91,348 of PVLD010007005.1, forward strand.
CACACAGGCACCGCCACTCCTTTAGAAAGGAGCCCTGCGGCCTCTGGGCGGCCACATCTTGACTTCACAAGGTAGTATCTCACCTGTAGGAGGAACTTGGCTAGAGAAGGTCAGAGCTACAGCCCCTGCAGCTTTCTTACAGGGGCAAGCCTCAGAATCCAGAACTATTCTTACCTTTGTGTCTTAGACACCAAAACAACTGAACGTTATTTTGCTTCCTTGTCCCTAACAGAACCACGATCTTGCCCTGCCGCCATTACTTTTGCTACCCCGTAGCTACTCTTCTTGCTTTAGCCTCTCAACCTGTCTAATCTTCCACTAACCCAGCATTTATCGCATTGACCATACAGCAAGTTTGCAATGCCCATTGGAAGCAGCGTCCTCGGTTGGTTTCAAATCCGCAGCCTCTCATTGAGCCTTCCCATTGCATTCTCCACACCCTCTCCTCCAGAGTACTGAAGCGCTCTGGTCACTGTCAAGGTCAAATTACTGTAGGTTAGAGCCTGTAATCTCACCACTTGGGAGGCTGAGGCAAGAGGATCATTTCGAGTTCCAGGCCAGCCTGGCCTACAAAGTGAGCTCAAGGCCAGCCTGAACTGCATAGTGAGATCAAAAACAAAGCAAACTACAGTAGGTCAGGTGGAGTTTTACTGTTGAGTATATATTAACCCTTCCAAAACTGACAAACTATGTACCAGATAAATGATCAACTCTCTATAAATTAAAACCTTTAATTAGCCAGTATTTTCCCTCTCACAGATTATAGTCCCACTGAATATAATACTTATCATTTATTTAGCCTGAAGTCTTGATTGCTTTCAAGCACTTTGGAGATGGATCTGCCACAGCCTGTAGTGTAGCCTTTCAACTCTTGACTCAGAAATGTCCACTCAGGGGCTGGGGATATAGCTCAGTGGAATAAGTGCTTGCCTAGCAAGTGCAGGGTGCAGGGTCCTGAGTTCAATCCCCAGTACCGCAAAAAAAAAAAAAAAAGAAATGTCCACTCCACTCAGCTCCTCAAGACACCTGCATGTGCTAACCGCACAATGCTAAGTGTGTGCTGTTACAATCGCTCATTCACCAAGTCAAAGATCCCCATTTCAACTTTACCTTTAGCTTCTCATGCAGAGCCTGTCCCTGCAGTACTTAATAGGGAACTTTGGAAGGAAAGAAATAAAGCTCTGCTTCTAAACAGTTGATGATTTTTTTTTTTTACATTAGGAAGTTAAACCAGAAAACTAGAAGTTCTCACAACAAGAAGAATTTAATTGAAAATGTCCTTTCTGCCTTTCTCTGTTAAGTTGAATTTAGCAAGCTCTCCTTGGAAACTATGCTGCATTAACATTTATGCATTCCTATGGTTTGGATCTTGAATGTCTACTAAAGGACCAGGTGTTAAAAGCTTGGTCCACAGGGTGGTGGTGGAACCTTTAAGAAATGGAACCTAGGGGGAAGTTTTTAGTTACTGGGGATGTGTGCTTGAGACAGGTGAGTGGTTTTGCTCCTTGCTATAGGCGCAAAAGAAACAGGGCCAACAAACCAGGAACTATATACTCCAAAACCATAAGCCAAAATAAAATATTTTTCTTTATCAGCTGATCATCTCAGGTATTTGTCAGCATGGTGGAGAGCTGACACAGGGACAATATGGATCTTTTAAATGTAATTTTCTGTACAAGCTTGCCCTGTCCAGTTTATACATTCCAGCCCTGGCCATTATTCCTCAAGAGAGGTCTCAGGGTTTCTGTAAGGACATCTTGAACTTGTTCAGGAGGGGAAAAAAAAAAAAACTCGAAGGAAAGGTGGTTCTGTATGCAATTCGTGGAATGGAAATCTTCCAGTAAAGTGTCAGGAGCAAGACGGAGCCAGGTTACAGATGTTGTACGGGGCACAAGTACATTGTGTATCAGTATAGAAAACTGGAGGGGAAGGGTGAGGGGAGCTCCCCCCACAAATACCCGCCAGCACCTCTTGCAAAGCTGCAGTCTGTCTGCACACAGCATCCTCAGCTCCAGATCCTGACCCTTTCTGGATTCTCCTATCATTAAAACTTTCTCCCCAAAGATCTGGAATTCCGTCACCCAAAACTCCAGCCTTGGAGAAGAGCTTTTGATTTGCAAAACTAGGCTTTAGGATGATGTCATTTAGGAATCTTGAGGCCTAGGTGGGCGTGGTGGCACACACCTTTAATCCTAGCACTCAGAAGACTGGGACAGAAGGACCATTGAGAATTTAAAACCAGCCTGGGCTACATAGTGAGTTCAAGGCCAGCTGAACTGCATAGTAAAACCTTTTTTCAAAATACAAAAAACACCACAAACAAAACAAAATAGAAATAATGAGGCCTAAGGTTTTGATAAGGCTGAGAAAACTTGTGGTCATTTTCTTCAGAAGGTCTCTTTGTCTGATGTGTGACTACATAGGCTGTGGACACAGAGATGGAGACAGGGACTCGGGTGAGCCAGACTGAATGAACACCCTAGCTCTACAAAGTAATAGTCTTCATTTAATTTCAGGAATTTTGAGCCATTATTTTTCAAATACATTTTTCTGCTTGTTTTCCTCTCCCCTCTCTTTCTGAAACACTAATTATGATATACCATCTTTCCTTTCTTAGTTTAAAGTGGGTAATTTCTACTGATCTATCTTTGAATTTACTGATTCTTCTGCTAGCATGAATTTTCTGTTGAAATCCTTGAACGAATTCTTTATACAGTTGTATTTTTCAACACCAAACTTTTTAGTTTTAATAATCTTTTGTTGAGCCTAAGAATCACTATTTGTTCATTCATTGTTGTTATAATTTCTTTTAAGTCTTTGAACATATTCTTTATCTATTTATTAGAACATATTTACTATAACTTCTGTGAAATCTTTATTTGATAAATCTAACAGTTTTAGTCACTGCAAAAGATTTCTATTGATTCCTCTTTTCCCTGAGTATGTGTTATACTTTTCTCTTTCTGTCTGTCTTCTGTAATTTTGTTGTTGCTGTTAAAATTTTTATTATGGCAACTCTGAATTCTGATTTTCTTTTTCCCGAAAGCTATTTTGTAGCTGTTTGTTTATGTCATAGCTTATATAAAGTCTATTTGTGAATTCTTTCTCCCCTTCAGTGATCTTCAGCCACTGATGTCTTGCTCAAAAATACATTCTTGTGTTTACTGTTCAACTTAGTTTCCTTTGATTGCATTGTGTCTGCATAGGTTAGTTGTCAGCCATGATTTAACAAAGACTGTGGCCAAGTACCCCAAACTAGTTAGGCTTGCCTCCTCTGCTGATGTACCTAAATGTAACTAGGGGTATATAGTCAAAACTTAAGAGTTTTGAGTCTTCTCTGCTCATACACAGCTATCGGGTCAGTCAGAAGAGTATGAAAAGCTTAGGGATTCTCAATCTCTGCTATACACATACACAGGGTCAAAATACACTTTCTCCAATTATAACCTCAACATCAGGCTAGTAGAGATAAGACCATGGCCCTCCCACTCTCTTGTCTCTGGGAAATCATTTTCATTTACTAACATCCTGGGTGAGCCTGGTGTGATGGCGCACACCTGTAATCCCAGCACTTGGGAGGTCAAGGCCAGCCTGGGCTCCATAGTGAGTTCAAGACCAACCTGTACTAGCTAGTACGACCTTGTCTCAAAAAACAAAACAATGACTTCCGGGAAGATGGCGACCGGGTAGGCAGCAGAGAGAGAACCTCCCAGAGGATTACCACCCAAACAATGAAATATAGCAATATGAAGACAGAAATGAGGACTTCCGGGAAGAAGACGACCAGCCAAGAGAGCGAGTGCGGAGGGAAGAACGGCTTCAGCTCCTGAACCCGACAGAGAACGCGCTACTGGGACAAAC
>PVLD010007006.1:0-95200 GCA_004027595.1 Dinomys branickii
AGGGGAGGGGAGGGGAGGGGAGGGGAGGGGAAAGACGAGAATGCCCCCCTCATCCAAAAAAAGTTAGCAAAGGCTAAGGGCCCTTTAAAGTAAACCAAACTGGAAGCTGAGGCCTCTGCTCTCAATTTCAACAGCAGCATGTGGCCAAGAGACAATAGCCCAGTCTTGTTAAATTTAGAGCTAAACTCTACAACTCCCAGGGAGAACAGAGCCCTGAGCCTCTCATGAAACATTTTAAGTTCCTCCTACCATCCTTGGGGGGGCTAGCCAAAGCAAGTCATGAAAAAGGCAGCAAGCTTCCTGGGGACATTTTAATTGTCCAGAGAAGCTGTATAGCAGGCTTGCTAAAACCCATATATGTGGAAAAGGAAAGCAAAAGACAGCAGACAATATTCCCTGGATAAAGAAATCTGTCTGGATTATTTACACATATACCCTGAAGGCTGCTTCTACCAGGAAAAGTGAAAATATATCCCACATAATAAAAGACCACCACCTAAGGTTTGCAAACAATCTCAAATTCCAGAGAGAACAAGTGTCACTTAGGGGTTTGCTAAAAATGCAAATTCCTTTCCCCCTTGCCAATTCTATCTTTAAAAGCTGAAGGTGAACACCTAGGACTCTGCACATTAAAACACTCCAGGTGATTATGAAGAAGGAGGTTTCACACCTCAACTCCTGAAAAACGTAAGATGATACCATTTTTCTGTTCTCTGGAAAAGGCCTTCATTTTAATATTCTAGTACAAATTAAGACATGCCTATACATGTTTATCCCCCAAGGTTCAGTCTTCCGACTTGTATACTTAACAGTATTCCCTTAAAAAAGATCATCTGCTCTTTGAAGAATTCTACCACAAATATTTGAGCATCTACCATGTATGAGACACTGTGTCTTCATTCCCAGCCCACATGTCCAATTTCCAATAAACACTGTCCCTAAATCCTGCTTCTGCGTAGCCACACACCTACCCTGGGTGCTAGGCTGAAACCCCCCAAATCAAGAACTCCTGTCCTCACCACTGTGTATTCAGGCTAATAACTGGCGCATAGCACATATTTAATAAATACACAATATATGAATGTAGCTTCATGACTTCAATCACCCTTCACATGTCTACAACCAAATTTGCCATACTTTCCTCTCAAAAACCTGGCTTTTCTTTCCTGCTTCTTTATATCTCCGAAGAGAATTCCTGTCTATAGCCATTCCACCCTGAACACACCTGATCTCAGGCGAAGAGAATTTATTCCATCAGGTAAACCTAAGTTTGGCTTTGTGCCTTACCCTTGCCCTGTTATTATGAGACCTCTGTCACTGACAAACCCCATCACTAAGCTATGTTACACACCCAGCAGTGCCGAGATCTGTGTATGGGCTACACTGTGTGGCCCTCACTAGACTCCGGTGAAGGAGGAATTGTTCTGCTCTCATTTGACAGATGCACCAATTCATGTAACCCCCACAAGACCCTACAAAAGAGACACCTCACTACCATGTTACCAGCAAGAAATTGGGAGCACAGGAAGATTAAGCAGCCTGCAAAATTAATAGAGGTTATAAAACTAATAAGAAGTGGGGACAGTCTAACCAGATCCGTGTGGCACAGTCTGTGGCTCTTATTTGCCGTGCACAATGCCTCCTGCATCTATGCTGATTTCTGCTGGCAAACTGGTTGGTTTGAGGCCTGCATCCTCCAACAAAACCTCTCAAGAGATCACCCCTCACTCTCACCTCCCGCAATCTTGTCTCTAGCTCCAGCAGCCGGTTCTTGTCACTGTGATCTTGGTGGCTGATTTTCTCCAGCTGCTCTTCCAGCTTTCGGTTCTGAGCCTCCAACTTCCCAGCCTGGGTCTCCAGGTAAAATTTCTGTTGCCTGAGTTCTGAAATCATCTCTTCCTGGGCCTTCCTGGTGGGGGTGGTGGGAGGTTCCAAACAAAACCACAGTCATGTGAGAGCTGAGCATGTCTCCTTAGGACAGGCAGAGATGGCTTCAGCGTGTGCCCTCACTGAGTGAACTGTGGGCATTCCCAGGTTAGCTCCCTCCTGATCTGCCCTCGAGGACGTGATCAGAGGACGGGAATCTGAGAGTCTCTCACCTCTGGGATTAAGGGCAGCAACTTAGGTTGTAAGAGATACTAACACTTCAGTCCTGTAGTAGACCTTTCCATTTCTTTCTTGGAGAGTCAGAAAGGAGCCCTCTTAGCTACAAGATGCCTCCACAACTCTCCCACACAGGCTCTGGGGAAAAGGTGTGATGAAGACAAAGAACGCAGTGTCCTCCCGCTCTCTGTGGACTTCCTTACCTCACCAGCAAATTGCTTACAAGAGTCAAAACTAGAGCAACTCGAAGACTGAAAAGGAGCCTACAAAACTGGTTTATCTTAGGAAATGTTTTTAAAAGATCTGCAAAGAGAAAAAAATCTAAGGGGAAAAAATCCTGGAGATTATAATTTTTCAGGAAAAAAGATTATGATCAAAGTGCCCCGAATACAGACAGTCCTTGTGAAGCCCAGACATCCTCCCCAGGGCATGTCCTAACTGCAGCAGAACGGATGGCCCACCTGGGTGAGCACAGATCACCTCTTACTAATCACGGGAGGCAAGTCTGGGGAACAAGGACAGCAGCTCTCCAAAAGCAAGCTATAAATAGCCTCCTTTGAGAGAGCAAAACATTGATGCTAATGTGAAGTATTTAAGAAAACTCACTCAAGACAACCCACTTGAGAGAGAGCAAAATTAAACAAGTATAGAGGGGTAGTCAGGCATGGTGGCACATGCCTATAATCCCAGCACTCAGGAGGATAAGGCAGGACGATTGTTGCAAATTTGAGGCCAGCCTGGGCTGTAAAGTAAGCTCAAGGCCAGACTGAACTGCATAGTGAGGCTTTGTCTCAAAATGAACCCCCTCCCAGAAAAAAGTATAGGAGGGCCAGGGCAAGAATAAATCTGCTCCAGCTCTATCAGAGTGAGGGAGAACAAAGTTTACGCACTAGCAGAGAAGACCAAAGTGTGATAACGTACACAGAATCTGAACACTTACATGTTCCTTTGGGTAAAGAGGCTGCTATTTGCCGCAAGTTTATTTGCTTCGGAAAGTTCCACAATTCTCTGTTCCAGAGATCTGATCTTGGAATCCATGGCATTGATCATCTGAAACACAGGGGACTTTTGAAACCTCACACACAGTCATAGCAGAATGGGATTCATGTGGGGCATGTGAGCCCAGGTAAAAGTCCTATCTGAAATGCCAGTGGTTTAGCCAGAAGTAACAAGGGACTCAACTAGTCCATACCCTGAAGATTATAGGTATCACCACTCAAACAGCTGGTACTGCACTGTTTTTCAAAATTAAATGTTCCTTCTCCCACAGTTGAGTGGCTTCCCTTAGAAATACAGAGAAGGAACTATTCCAGAATCTGACATCCTATAAATAAACAGAGTCCCTTACAGTCCTGTCATCTGCATGTGATCTGGCCTGCTGGAACCTCTAACTTGAATGTACAAGTTCACATTTATCACATATTCATACTCCCCAACTTACTGAACCATAAGAACTGGGGGTGGAATAGAGTGGGTACTGGTTAAAAATATACTTTCCCAGGACCCTGCCTTAGATATTCTGATGTGGGAAGTCTCAACAGGGTCTCAGATAATAGAGTATCATACACATAACACAGTAGTAGTAAGAAGAGGCATCATAGGTGAATGCTGTTAGCTACAAGTTCCTGAAACAGTTGCCTATATGGATTAATTAGAAAGGAGAGAAATAGTCAAATTTAGCACAAAAATGCAGGAAACCAAAGCCACTGGGCATTTTAAAGAATCACATGGGGAGCAGGCCAGCAGGAGTTATTAAAGAGTAGAAAACTAGCCGCCCAGAGCCACCGGCTGCCTGGCTTTGAGGGCAGTAAGTAGTTTCAGAGAGAGCTTCCTGTTTCCTACATGCTCCACCAGCTTACACAGAAGGAAGTCACTAGACAAAGTGGAGGCTTTTCAAGGCAAATTTCAAAAGCACTCCTTGGAAAATTGGCTTTGTGTGTCCTTCCACCTACCGCCTTCTGCTCGCTGAGAATCTTGCCCTTCTCGTGGGCCTCCTCTTCGTGCCTCTGCATCAGGTTCTCGAGGCTCTCCTTGTCAGCCAGGTCCTTCTTTATCTGATTGTCCAACACCTAAGGAAACAAGAGCAGTGACTGTCCTGGGCAGCCGCGCCAAGGGGAGAACTAAATGGGACACTTGAGAAAAAGGAGGCGGGGCAGTGCGGGAAGCAGCGGTAGCAAGGCCCACGGCCTCCAAAGTCAAGAGCAAAAGAAGCAACTACTGAAAGTCTGCTCACAACAGAGTGAGAGGAAGGATTCAGATACCACTGTCAAATAGCAGGTAACGGTGGGTCTCTAAGAACTTCTTTTAAAATCAGCAACCCCAAAGACCAGAGAGATATACCCAAAATTAATTAGACTCCAGAGTGAGATGGGAGAGAAAGATCTTTTTCATAATGTAGACCTCAAAACTAAAGTTTTTATAATTTGCGAATATTACCTGAGGACAACTTTTTCTTAAACAACAAAGCAGTGGTTCTCAGAATATTCCTTGATGCTACTTTGTACAAAGTTAATTCTGGACACACCTGGGGTTTGTGTGGAGGGAAAAAGCTGAAGAGCAGAGGAAGTCTATGTGACTGAGGCTGAGTTCTGAAACAGTCAGGGACAAGAACATGTTGCCCACCGATAACACAGATAGTCAATGGATGGAAGAAATAACAAACGGAAAAAAAGACTTCTTTCCTCTGATCCAGCAAGAAAAAAGAAAAGTCCGTGGGAATAGAGACCTTTCCCAGGAGAATAGAAACTGTGTTCTCAGAGCTGAAAACATCACTGTAAATACCTACTATCCCCAGGAGGAAAAAGTAAAATAACACAGTAATGGTGTCACCAACTACCAGCTTGATCGAAAGTTCTGCGAGGCACACAGTTCTACCAGTTGCCAAAACAAGCGGCCTCTGGCCATGACCCTGTGTTTCTCATCACAGAGAATCAATTCTACTTTTGCAAATGATACTGCTGCATAAAGAAGAACAAGATATTGGGGATAAAGCTGCAAGAATTGGGGTCATGGACAGGACTGAGATCTGCCTTTCCCACAATGCCTATTGTAAAGAAGCCTTCACAGCTCATGGGGACTTCGTCCTAAAAAGAGCGAGTCAGCAGGGAAGAGGTCCACATGATAAAGGAAAGAACAGGTTTCAAAGAAGGCTTTAAACTAGGACTGATGAAAAACACAGAATGGCAGTTGGCAGAGAAGAGCAAAAGGTGAAGAACAGGGCCGTGAGAGGAGGGAAACAGCTCAATAGGACGATAAGTGGCCTCCTCTTTGGCTGTCTGAGTGCGATTCTAAAATTATGAGCGAGAACAGGGTAGCATCAAGGGTATGATCATAATCATTACTAAAATGGCTTTATAAAAGCTGGAACAGGAAACATAAAACAGAAAAGGTTAAAAAGAAATGGTTCTGTACAGATTCCAGTAGGGAAGACAGACAACAGATCTTTCTCTCACCTTCTCTGGGATCAATAAAACAAAGTTCTTTCTATCTATAAGATTAGTGCAGACCACATATCTTTACCAAGTATGTTCCTTTTGTTTTTATGATGTGTTTGAACAGTGAAAGGCATTTTCAGGATAACTCTGTTCAAAGTAAGATCTCAACTTTGGCAGGGATGGATACCATTAAGGGGTACAGCAAACCAGAAGGCATAAGCCTCTACCAGGAATGGAACCAACTCTCAGCTTTGATTGGGTTCAAATGGCAGAAGAATGAACAAGATGATGAACTGGGCGGGAGGGGGGAGCCATGAGAGATTCCACCACAGACACCTAAATCAACGTAAGATAACACATGGCTTCTGATAGGAACATCAGTGTGAATTTCACAAAGGGCCACTGTCATCATCCAAAGGTTCCCCTGGGTTGACGCAGACTCGTTTTTTGAAAATTAGTTTATTCTCAAGGTAAAAGTCTTGAAGCCAATAAAAATTCCAACCTAAAAAGAAAGACCGGTGTATAAAATTTTAAATGCACTAAAGTGGCGAGGGGGTACGTGAACATACTTTGAGGTCACTTCGGGATTATTTTCTTATATTTCTGTCAGTGAAAAGTAACTAAATGCCATGCCAAAGTGGTGATGGTGGCAATGCTGGGCAATCATGTATGTGTTTGACTTCTCAAGAAAGGGCCATTCAACTCGCATGGTGCCAATCAAATCCATGAATGGATTGTCACAAAAACTGACAACTCTTTGAGGGTCTGTACTGGGAAGGGGGAGAGATAACATTTGCAATATAACGACCAATGCCATATTCTTAAGAACATAAGAATGAATCAAAGGCTTTGTGAGAGTTAGAAAATGCAATGTGAGCCAGGTATAAGGGTGCATGCCTGTAATTCCAGCACTCAGGACGCTGAGGCAGGAAGATCACCATGGAGTTTGAGGCTAACCTGTGCTGCATAGTGAGTTCAAGAGCAGCCTAAACTATACAGTGAGACCCTGTCTCAAAAAAAAAAAAAAAATGCAATGTGATTTTAAAAGGAGAGAGATAGGCTGGCACCCATTTCTGATAAGACAACATTTCCCCTAGAAACAAAGTTGTTAAGAAAGTGAGAAATTTCAGACAAAATCTAAGTGAAAGCAAAAGCAGGAAAAAGGATGATACAAAGCTCATTTTGATGTTCTGTTTTGTTTTATTTTGTTTTTGCAGTACTGGGGATTGACTCCTTGACCTTCACATTGTGCTACATCATCAGATCTATTTTTATTTTGACACAGGGTCTTACTAAGTCACTAAGTTACCTAGTTCAGGATCAAATTTGCTATTTTCCTGCCTCGGCCTCCCAGAGTACTAGGATGACAGGCCTGTGTTACCATGCCAATTTCAAAAGCTGCTTTTAAACTAAGACATTTACTAAACCAAATAAACCTGAGTTTCAGTTTTGTTTTTTGAGGGGGTGGGGCCTTGGTTTTGGTTTTTGTTTTTTTTTTTTGAGCCAGGATCTTGCTATGTAGTTCAGCCTGGCCTTCAACTTACTATGTAGCTTCAGCTGGCCTCAACTCACAGCGATCCTCCTGCTTCAGCTTCCCAAGTGCTAGGATGAGAGGCATGTGCTACCATGCGTGGCTTGACCCTCAGGTTTGATAACCTCAGAGGTTAAGAAGAAACAGAAATCAAAGCTCAGAGTTCCAACTAAGGTGAGCACATTTTTCATCCAAGGGCTTAAAAAAATACTCATTAATGATTTTCCAGGGAAAATAGATAATTTCCCAGGAACCATGAAAAATAAATGATAGTAAGAATTAAAAGCCATACTACAGCAAAATGGGCACACCCATGTTTATAGCAGCACAGTTTATAACAGCTAAATCTTGGAATGCCCATCAACTGATGAATGGATAAAAAAGATGGGGATTTTTACACAATGGAGTACTACTCTGCTATAAAGGGTAATAAGCTTGAGACATCTCTAGTTAAATGGATGCACCTTGAGGCCATACCTTTAAGTGAAATAAATCAGACATACATGTTTAAATACTGCACTGTTTCTTTAATGTGAGAAACCCAAAGTGTAAATAAAATGTATAAATGTCTAAATAAAATGTAAAAATGTATAATAGATATTGTGAAATAGGAAGAAAATGTTCCAATGGGTAGGGGAACTAGAGATGGGGAAGCGAGAAAGGAAGAAAGGAAAAAGAAAAAAATGATGAGAAATAAAGGAAAAAAACAGAAACAAAGCTTTTGTGAATGAGGGGAAGAGGAGTTGAAGGGTGGGTAGGGGGATGGGGAAGAAAAAGAATCAAGTTATATAATGTACAGATACAAATTCCCTATAGAGAATGTGATGATTATGTACACCTAAAAGGTACCAATAAATTTAATTTAAAAAATAAATGATAGAAACAGAGTAAAACAGACCTTCAAAATAGATATCATCAAACAACCATGCTTGATGCAGTTCATGAAATAAAAGACAGATTTGAAAAAAAATATATAGAAAAGTTACTGTATTTCTGTTTAGTTCTGTGTTTTGATAAAGGATCTCGCTAAGTTGTGCCCAGGCTGAGCTTGAACTAGTGATCCTCTGTCTCAGTCCCCTGAATCTAGGACTAGCCTAGGGTCATGGCTGGCATGTTGTTTTAAATAACCTAGTAAACGTGAGGATGGATCAAACAGGATATCTAGAAATAAAAAATACTATTACTGAAATTAAAAACCTAATAGATAGATTTACCTGTGGATTAGAAAGAATTAAGCAACTGGAAAATAAGTCAGAGAAAATTACCCAGAATATGGCACAAGGAGACAAAAAAAAAAGAAAACTATGCAAAAGGATAGACTAGAGATGATCTAATACATAGCAAATCAAATTCTCAAAAAGAAAAGAGAAAATATTAGAGATATGAACACCACTAATTTCTTGAAATTCATTTAAAATTAAAAAGGTACCAGTCTATTCAAAATCCCAGTAAATCGTAAGCACAGTAAAAAAAGACATCCATATCTAGCTACCTGACAGTAAAGCTTCAGAAGAATTAAAAACAAGCGAAAACTCAAAGAAACAGCCGAAGAAAAATGTTGGATTACTTTCAAAGAAAACAGCAGTTAGACTGGCAGATGACTTCACAATAGCAGTACTAGAAACTCAAAGTCAAGGGGCTGCACCTTTAAACAACCTAGGTAACAAAGGCTTACCTAGAATCCCAGCCCCAGTCAACACCACTTCCACGGTGAAAGTGAAAGAAACGCATTTTCAGACAAACTGGACAGAGAACTTATCACTAACAGATCTTCACTAAAGAAAGATCTCAAGGATATACTTTAAACAGAAGGAAACAATTTTTAAAAATGAACAAAAGGAAAAAGGAGCCAAAGTCTGAGATACAGCTCAAAAATTAAAAGCAAGAAATGTGGTGAAATGCATAGCTAACTCCAAATTATCCTAGACTGACTGACAGTGAGTTCTTTTAAAACTTAAAGGCAGACTTGTACTACATAGTGATTTTTTTTTTCTTTTCTTTTTGCTTTTGTTTTTAAAGCCTTCCACCAGGGAGTTAGGACAGCATCGTCCCCCAAATCCCTTGGCCTAGTAAGAAGTGATCAAAAGTGCCCCGGGTGAGAAGGGAGCTAATAGCACAGCGGGAGGGCTACCAGGGAAGATCACAAAGTGTCTTTACTTTAATTTTCTCCTCGTAGTGCTGCTCCTTCTGCTTCAAGTGTACTTCTAGGTGCTGGGCTGAAACTTGGGCCTCCCGGTGTTTCTCCTCCAGCTCCTGGGCATAAAAGAACAGGTGGTCAGGTGTGCCAAGGGAAGGACATAGCCAATGTATGTTAGTCACTCACAGGAAAAATGGCTTTGGCACAGGTGCCACAGATGACAGGCAGCTTCTCCTCCATTACTAGTCTATGGCTCTTGGGAAGGAAATCACCGCCATGCCTTGGCCCTGGATGACCCAAGTCCAAGTATGCACACATAAATACACACACCGCTAGTGGGCCATGAGGCCTGGGATTAGAAATATGTCAGTGTGACAGGTCCAACAAAGGCAGGTGCTCAACTTCACACGGAGAAATAAGAATAACAAGACAACATTTGACAGTTTAGCACAGTACAAAGCTCCTGACCACTGTCTTGAGTCTCAGACCATTTTCACTTTTATGACATCCTTAAATGAGAAAAATAATTATAATTTATTCTGGTGAATATATAATTTATCCTTTCATTCACAAAATTATTGCTCAAGAAGCCTACCAAAAAAGGAAAACTAATGTTACCATTCAAGCACTTTGAATGATTTTTTTTTTTCTGTACCAGGAATCAAACTCAGGACCTTGTGCTTGCCAGGCAGGCACTGTGCCGCTAAGCTATACCCCCGGCTCTTGAATGATTATTTTAACTGGCTGGTACATGAAGAATGTGAATATCAGGAGATGTGCATGTGGTATAATATTTATATGAAACGATGCTAAAGGGAACAAAGACAAACACAAAATACATCGATAATGACAAAAGTGTATACACACATATGGAAGATGGGAAGAGAAGCTGGAGTAATATAAATAGCTCAGCCTTAAGGTTCTGTTACTTCTTTTATTGCTAAGTTTTCTGCTTTTAAACAAAATTGTAATTCATTTGAAAATTATACCAATTCATTTGCCAATGTATTATAAATTAATCTTTTAAAAGACAGCATGCAATTCACTGAAACATTCTCTAAATGCACAGATAGCTGTATCTACAGTTAATTTTTATAAATCTAGACCCATTAGTTAATTACTAATATAAAGAGTCATTACTCCAAGTTTTCATCTCTTCATACTATTATGAATTTTTTCTTCAAAGTGGAAGCAATTATGAGAATTTGGAAGAATGAGGAAATTACACAGGATATGTCCATAAAATGGGGGGGGCGGGTACCCTGAAATTCACATCCACATAAAATGTTAGTGATTAAGCTTTAGAAATGCTAAAGTCTGCAAGCATGGGCTTTACTTTGGGGACCATTAAAATGTTCAATCTTAAGACCAGGTGCACAAAATCCACTGCAATTTAACAGATGTGATCCTGGAAAGTTGAATGTAAAAAGGATTCTGATTAATAAAAACATTTTTAAGGGCTTTATGATACTCACTAAAGGACTGCCTGCAACGACTTCTTTGATTAAAGGAAAAGACTGCTGTAATGAGAACTCCATAAGAAAGTTCTTATTAGAATAGCAAATACTTTAAGGCAAATGGTATTTTGGAATCTGTTCCCAAGCATCATCGTTATATAACAGCATTAAGGACCACTCTCTGTCCATGTCCTAGATACTCTGAAGCCTAAGCACAGGGTTCTTGAGCAAAAGGCACCTTCTCTTAAGTCACCACCACAGAGCTCCTCGGGCAGGTGGTAAGATACATTCAGACAAGGAAATCTGCTCATTTTCTCTTTTAGTTAGAAATCACTTCATAATCAGCTTTTCTTAGTTTCAGTTTTCACAAGATGGTACAGAAATCAGAATCTAAAAATATGTCAAAAACCCAGATACCTGAAGCTAATAGCTTTAAGACTGAATTTCTGTCCTGCATATGAATGGAAGTTTGCAACACATAATCCAGAAATGCAGAACTCTATACTCCTACATTTTTTAGTTGCAAATGAACCTTTGAAAAGCAGATATTTTAAAGTCTGCTTGGCGGTTTGGCATTTTTTGTTGTTGTTGTCATTTTTTAAGCATGTCTTTTTCTATAGGTAATGGATTAACTCTTCAGTCATGTTATGCAATACTGTTGTTCGGGGCTACATTTCCACCTCCTGGAATAGTGCCTGACACATAGTAGAAGCTCATTAAATATTTGTTGAATGAATGAATGAACACATCACCATTAAACAGAGAAACCATTAAACAGTTATTCATTTTGTTTGTACCAAGCAAAGGACAGCAGTGGTAAGTTCTATTTTTACTCATGATAAAATTCACATACTTGACAATAGCTCAGAGAAACTTTGACTATGGAACAAGAGAACAGAAAAAGTAGACTAACAGTCACATGTGTCTTTGTGTGTATATAAAGACAGCGTCAAAGCAAAACAATTCAGGCAACTCCTCTTTTACCCATTTGTTCAAAAACATCCATATATTCATGAGTATACAGAAAAATAAATCAAATATCAAAAGGTTGGGCTGGGTTGAGTTTGATATAAGTACTACATAAGTTGATCATTCTTGAGTTCATATACTTGCTGGCATCTTCTTTTCCAGAAGTGATGCAAAGAGAGAGAGAGAGAGAAAGTGGCCTGTTCACCACCTCACCTCCTTATAGTAGAGAAGAACAGCCAGTTACCCAAGAGTCTCTCCTAGGAGCAGGACAGGAGGGGTTATTAATGGACCACAGGTCATCACTGAGTCTCTCCAACATGACATCAGACTTCTGGCTTTGGGAATGAGAGCCAAGGAGAGTCCTTCAAAGATGCTACTCTCTTCCCTAGCAAGGGCAAAGCTTCAACACACCTGCAACTTCGACATCCCAAGCCTTCTTTGATTAAGTTAATTTGGTCATCAGAGCCTGAGACAGAATCAGGATGATTAGATTCTAAAAAGGGACCTACTACATCTAAGGAAATTCAAGAACTAACAATAATAACCAACTGTAGCAGAGACAGTGAGTGGGTGAGCACAGATCTATGACAAATACTACTCCGAGAAAAACAATTCTGTATGACTAATTTCTTTCTTCTCTAAATGCAAGAATCTGAGTTTTGATCTTAAAGGTCTAAACCCACAGCTTTTTAAATTGACATCACAGAGTTAAGAGCCATACAAAGAACTGCTACCAGAAGAATGTACATGTGCCTATAAAAATGTATCAGAAATCATACCCCTCCTGACAATCCAGGAGCTGTTCTTATTAATAAAACTCTCCTAACCTCCAAAAACAATTTTAAAATGCACATTCCACTAAAAAAAAAAGCCAGCCAGTAGCAAACACAACAAAAATAATATTGGCAGATCTAGTACCAGTACTGAAAGGTCTAATATTTAGTTATTCATACTAGGCTACAGCATGTCACACGCTGAAAACACCTCTCTTAATTAACCTCACTGGTGACACCTCCCCTGCGATCGCGTTTCATTCTTGTGCTTACCCCCTTCCCTTTGCAACCTCTAATCTGTTATCTGTGAACTTTGCGACTTTTGTTCCTGCTCACCAGAATTTTATCAGCCATCTGCTGGATCTGTTGGGATTTTGTCTGGATGTCATCCTTCAGTCTGTTTTCTCTACGCTCCATGGTCTCTAGTCTCTTTACCTTGTTCTCCAGAGAATGTCGGCGTTCCTGTAGATCGTGAATCAATCAGAGAGTTTTAATGGAGCAACCACTATGGGCATATCACTTGCACTGAGGGAAAGAGCCCTCAGGAAGCATACACTCGAATCAGGAAAAGAAGTCTCAGGCTCCTGAAGCAACAGCGAAGAAAGTAAGACTCTGCAGTCCAGGTGCTCGGTTGTATAGATTACAAGAGTGCATTCATTCATTCAAATATTTACCAAGCACCTACTATCTGCAAAGTACCAGACTAGGCATCACAGAAAGTACTGAGGGAAGAGGATATAGTTCCCACCCTTAGAAAAGATAAGACAAACATAAATAAAGACAACAGGTTAAGAGGGGAAAGAACCGCAAGGCAAGCAGCTACAGGAACTGCGGGAGGTAGTGGGCAGGAAAGGAGGACTCTTAACCAGACAGCTGAGTGGTGGGATGACAGAGGTGAAGTGCAAGCTTTGAAGAGGGATGATGAGCGTGGTAGGAGTAGGAAAGACTGGAGGACAGTGGGCGGGTCACACACAGAGGGAGAAACATGGAGGTCTTCAATGGCCAAGTTAGGCCCCAGGTGTGGGTACACATAGGGCAGGAAGGAGCAGGTGAACAGGTGGAAGGACAGCATTTGAGGGTCAAAATTCAAATGGTTGAGTTTTAGGTACCACATTCAAGAGTGCATCTAAAATACATGGAACCCCTAGAAGGCTTGGGGTGAGGTGGGTGCCTGGGGTCTGGGAATCTGACACCGTACGAGCCAGCTGGAATATAAGCCCAAGGTCAAGAAATTACTACACTTGCTCAGCTAAGAAGAAAGGGTGGCAAACAGGGATGAAGGGGAGAAATAGGGTTTCTGTATTTATAGGACCGAATAACTCCCCGAACAGCAGGATCTGTGGACCAGGAAATGACACAAAGGTCTCAAGGCAGGGGTGACCAAAAGAATGCTGAGGACCCTGCCTATCTGAGGAAACTGAGAAGGGGAATTAGCTGGTGCAGGTAGTTACCATGTTCACTCTAAATACGAGCACTACTACACCCAGTTGGGATTTCCAGAGAGCAGTGGGAGAGCCAGCCAGGAACATGGTGAGAACAGCCCAAAGAACCTGGTGCTGGCAGCACACCCAAACTGTAATGGGGAAATGCAAAGAGCCAGCAATAGGACAGTGACATCAACTAAGGCACAAGCATTCTGCGGGACGAACACCAAGGGTTAGGGAAGGCAGAGACAAGTAAAGAGGAAGTGTTACCTCTATATCCATCTATACTGTTTGTTTTCATAATGAAAAGGCACTCATGTATTTCAGTATAATTATATAAATGATTTCAACAACAACAACAAAGAATATGAGGGAGAGAAAAGGCCCAAAAACAGAGATCTGAGAGTTGTCAACACATGGGTCACAGGTGAAACCTTGAGAATTAATAGGTTATAAACACTGTGGGGGGAACAGTAAGGCACAATAGAGGGAAGAGAAAGAAAAAGTCAGAGACAGAGTTACCACAAGCCTATAAAAATACAAGTTCTCCCAGATTAGTGAGGGGGTCAGAGGAAAAACAAGCAAACAGGAAAGCTTTTGATGAGACATCTTTCAACTTGGAGCTGCTGAAACAGATCTTCTTTTCCTCTTGGGAGAAAAGGTTTCCGAGCCTGTCAAGTCCCAAAGGCATCTTCTAAAAGAAAGCCGAACGGTAAAAATAAGCAAGTGATGGTGCTGCAGTTTCTTCCCCTTGGCACAGCCATGAGCAGCCGTATGATCACTCAGGGGTGAGGGGTCCGTCCACTGCCACTTGGAGACCCCTGCTCACCTCAGCTTCAACCAGCTTCTTTCTTATGCCTTCTGAGGAATCTTCTCGGTTCTGCAGCTTCTCCAGCTCCCTCTCGGCTCGCTCCTTTGCCTGACGGATATTTTGCAGCAGCTCAGTGGCCTCTGTGCTGGCTTTTACCGCCTATGAGGAAAAAAGTATAGGATACAGATGTCCAAGATTATTCATGTAAAAAAGGTGGTGACAATTAGAGACAGTAGGTAACACCAAGGATATGTTACACCCATTTTTTAAAGAACATTTATAAGCATCTGTTTTATTCTGCATTTCACGTATACTAAGGTATACTTCTTTATAACATGGTTAAATTTGGAATACATCCCACAATTAAAATTTATGTACATTATTTCTCTTTTTGGGGTACATAACAGTGTATCTGACAATCTGCGTATCTCAACTTGATTCAATATAGAGAACGCAAGCGAGGCATGGTGGCACACACCTGTAATCTCAGCATTCAGGAGGTTGAGGCAGGGGGACCGTTGCAAGTTCGAGGCCAGCCTGGGCTACAAAGTGAGTTCAAGGCCAGCCTAAACTGCATAGTGAGACCCTGTCTCAAGAAGTCAAAAACAACAACAACAAAAAAAACCATAAAGAATAGAAACAAAAAGGTCTAGATGCATTGCTGTACCTAGGAATTACTGTATTTACTGCTGGCCATAATTTTCTTATTTTAATTATCTCATTTGCTTATCTTCCTGGGGGATTTTGTAACACTTTTATAAGAAGAAAATAAGGTAAAAGCTATAATTTAAACTTTTTTCTTCAAATAATACTTTCAAAGAGTGCAACAGCCCTTGTTCATGATAATTTACAGATCCAGTTATAAAAATAGCTAACCCTCAAAGTTAATTATGTATTTGTTAATTTTTGAGTTTGAGTTACATTATAACTCTTACAGTATTATAGCATAGATCTGAGTTTATGAAACCAACAATTTCACATGTATTTGCTCTAAATAAAAAAATTTTAAAGTATAAACTGCAAGAAAACTCCAACTCTGTGACCTGTACTGTCTCACACTAGCCACATGTAGACACTGAGCTCTTGAAATGTGGCAGAAATTTCATTTTTAAAATTTTAGTTTTGAGTTAATTTTAATTACAATCAACTAAAAGAGGAATTGGTGTTTGGTGTGTACAGACTTTCAATGTAAATTTTCCAGAAAAATTTCCAGAGATCTAATGCCCAAACATATGACTGTTCTACTAACCCATATGCTTAGAAATAGTTAAAATAGTAATTTAATGTTGCTTTCATCACAATAAAAAAGTAAGAACTCTATTAAACCAAGCCAGCAAACACATGCACGAACACTCTGATGTGAATGCCAGGCCCCAGTACCACAGTCATGCTGCCCCTTTCTTTAAACATTTCTAGTGCTCACATAAAGAGAAAGTCTGAAAACGCCTGAGACTAGAGCCTAAATGTCCTCACCTTGCCTCACGTATGTCAAGTGACGGATATGTGCACTAGCTCAATCATTTCACACTGTATACATATATCAGAACATCAGGATACCCTAAATATGTATGTGTAGTTTTCACTTATCAATGATGCCTTCATAAATCTAGGAAGGAAATAATTCATAAAAATTTTCAAAACATCAAAATACAAGTAGGGACATTACCACAAACTTTACAAGATGCTATCTACCCAATCCTGTCCCTCTGTCAGTCCACAGTGACTCCAAGGGTCTTCTGACCCTGCTCCATCCTCTAGGGGGCAATGTTTCTGAGGGAGGCAGTCTGGGTGGAGAACAAATCAGGCTTCTCCAAGTGCAGAACGAGGAGCCAGACCCTTGATCCCTGAGGCATGAGAAGTCTGCTCCGCAGTTCTATTGTAGTATAATTTCCACTCAGACAGCTTGCTTTTCAAAAATATAGATTGCTAACACATCTCGAAAGGAAAAAGTATATTCAGAACTCTGATATTTTCAGATAATAGCTCACGTCCCTTCAGATTCCTCCATGCTAGGTGACTAATTCTGTTTCTTTCATCTTTAGGGCTCCAGGACAAGGCAAAGAAAAGTACATGGAAATGAGGATAAGTTCCTGAAAAATCACCGAGGCTTACCTTTTCCAGCTTCTCTTGGAGCTCTTGGATTTTGAGCTGCTGCTCAGCATTAATCTAGAATTAAAATCCCAAGAAATACAGCAGAAGGTAAATTAACAAGCATATCTTGCAACATTTAGTACAGTCTTATTTCCTCGAGGTCTCTCTGGGACCTTTTGGGTTTGTTTTCCAGAACCTACTCATAGAAAGCAAGAACAGGGGCCTATCGGTTCTTTGGAAGTCACTGCACATCCCGAGAACACTTCCCTGTGAACTACTTCTCTGGGACTGACAAAATACAAACAGTAAAAACAGTCAAAATTGCCCAGTGCCTTCAAACAGTAACAATCTTCACGTGTTTCACTAAGTGTCTGGGTTTATGGTCTTGTTATGAGAAGATAGGACTAAAACTAAAGTCTTGTCTCTCTTTTAGAACCATAGTTTAAACTAGACCTGATGACCTGGAGATGGACCATCAAACCTGGTGGGGCTGGGAGTATAGCTCAGTAGGTGGCCTTGTATTTAACATGCACAAATCCTGGGTTCAATCCCTAGCACCAAAAAATAAATAAATAAAGCTAGAAGAGAATTCTTAAGACATCGATTACAAAAATATTCTTAATCAATGACTGGCCACTGACAGTAACATTAAAAAAATCTACCCAGAATAGCAAGACCAATCATGGAATATATACCTTCTCAAGTTTGGAATATTCTCCTACTTCAGGTTTTCCTTGATCTTTAGCCTAAAATTAAAAAGATACACCATAGTGAGAAATCTCAATAGCCTAAAAGTCTTATAGACAACACTACCTGTAATAAATACTCTCTGGCCAGTGTAACCAAAATAATAATAAATAATAATGTCATATCTATAAATAAAGACCCAAGAATTTCCCAAGGTGTTTCCTATTATATCTCAAACTTATACCCTTTAAGTATTGTATACTGCTAAGATCATCCATGACTGCATCCAAAAATAACTCTCCTCACTACCTTTATCAGTTTATGCTGACATTCTGTTGCTTTCCGCTTGAATTCTTCAGCAGCGAGCCGAGACTCTCTCAGCTCAGATTCATAGAGATCACTCCGTCTTCTGGCTGAGACAAGGTCCTCTTCCAACTGATTCATCATCAACCTCATTTCTTCCACTTGAGCCTGGTATTCCTAAAGAGCAGGCAATGAAATACAGGTGAACTCAGAGTCTCTGAAAAGACATGGCAGACAGTGAAGATGGAAGGGTATCAACCACACAGGAAGATATGCATTGAAGACAGAGTGGCAAGGACAGACCCACAGACACAGAGCAAAAGAAAGTGGAAACAGACCCAGAGAGAAAGACTCCAACTGGGGAAAGTGGAGAAGTGTGTGTGGGGGAGAGAAGAGAGGAATTAACATTAAATCTTTAAACTGCTTTAATATAGAACATGCACCTTGAGTAAATCCATCAGGAACACGGGCTGGTAATAAGATCCTCAGGGCAAATCCCACCACACAATACGCACAGCATCTTAAAGTGTAACTTGGCGGGAAAGCTGGAAGCACTGTTTTTTAAATGAAGAAAAACTGCTCATATGTAGTTCTCCTCCAAAGATAATCATTTCTATAGATTTGTCCTTTGGAAGTTATGTGCTCCTAATACAATTAGATATGGTACTAGTCTTAAAATTAACCTTTCAAATGGCACCAGAAGGTAACTGGAAATCTCTATGGAAAACATCCAGGAAAGTGGAACTCATCACTGTCAGTTTCTCACCATTAATTTTTCTGGGCCCCAAACTGAAGGATGAACTTAGCACTGCTCCTGCAGCACAAGTCACCCTGAAATTTGGAAGAGTCACAAAACACTGGCTCTGGAGAAAATAACTTGCAATAATAAATTCACAGGAAATAATTACTTTGTTCCCTTGTAACAACCCCTTTAAAGGGATCCAAACAATCCAATCTTTTCCAAAATGAATTTCTGAAGTCAAAAAAGAACATTTAAATTGAGGCTTTTTTTTTTCATGAGAGGATTTACTAGTAGAAACAGCAATGGTTTTGAAACTAGTAGACCAAGAATAGAAATATTCTGCATTTGCAAAATCAATGTTATGTATAAGGGTTATGAAAGAATATCTAATCCAGGATGATTGGAGTGAAAGGAGGAAACACAAAATAAAAAGAACAAGGAATTAAATCAAAAGCACAGTAATATCTCTAAGATCCACTCTCAAAAAAAAATTGGCAAAGCACCAATTTAGCAAGCATATTTTTTGCTTTTCTTTTTGTTTTTTGAGACAGGGTCTTGCCACATAGTCAAAGGTGGCCTCAAACTCACTGTGTAGCCCAGGCTGGCCTCAAGCTCGCAGCAATACTCCTGCCTCAGCCTCCCTAGAGCTGGAATTATAGGTGTGTGCCACCATGCCCAGCTAGCAATAAATTGTAATTTCCATTTTTTAATTGTAGATTATCATATACACCTTTCATCTCATTTTAACAAGCAACTTTACAGTATACACAAAATGAGTAGTGATATTCTTATAAAAAAACTGGATGATCTTCATGTAAGCACACCTCTCCCTAGGTCAGCAGTAGGAGAGGCCCAGGTAGAGTGTGGGCCTCATTCCACTCCCTCCCATCCAAAAGCATAGTGACTGATAATCGTTCTCAAGATCATGGGTACACAGGCTTCCTGTGTGATGCACACTAAGCAGGTAATGTAGATGATTTAACCAAAGGTGTCAGTGACTGCTCACAATCATCCAAACCCTCATAGTAAAACAAGAGCCATAAGTGAAATGATACATCCTTTCCTCAGGGTTTTTCTCGAGCTCAGTGGTGGTGAACCTATGGCACGCATGCTGTTTATTTTTAAGACAAAAGGTGTCATGTATGAGTTTTTCTTTTAACTAACACCTCAGTGTTCAGGTTTAATTGTTGTGTCAGCACTTTGTGATAAGTAAGTGGGTGGTGGGTTGCCCTTTGGCCCCTCGACTCTAAAAGGTTCGCCATCACTGCTCTAGACCCCCCTCTGCCAGGGATGTATGATGACTTTCTTGGCTCTCAACACTGGGCCTTTGTTGACCCCCTCCTCCATTAAAAATGATCATTACATATGTATATTATATGTTACATTACACATACATGTATGTATATAAAATTGTATTTTACAATTGCCTTCATATAAACACCAAAATATTGTGTTACCTATAAAAAGTGTCTCTAACCTAAAAACTCAATTCTTTCCTTAAAGTTAAAAAAATTAAAACATTTTATGCCACCCTAGAGGTACAATGGTCTCTTGTCCCCGAGCCTGCCATGTCCAAAGAAAAGGCCAGCCCTCCCAGAAGCATAAACTCCCATCTGCAAAAGTAGCAAAGAGCTGGAAGATCTTAGGCATCTTCTGTCCTCAGGCTCCCTCTCTTCCTGGAACTTACAACAGCAGACAGAATGTCCCCACTCCACCATACCCTTCACCCTTGCCATCTTTCTTTCCAGAGCTGTCAGCCCCAAGGGGGAGGAAGACAAGGATCAGGCAACATCCCTGTCAGTCTTGCAGCTCCTGCACAGTGGGCCTGCCATGGGTAGCATAAAGGAATTCCAACTCATTTGCTGATCTCCAGTTATTGTGCTGAGCCTTCAAGGAAATCCTGTAAGTCCAACAGCTAAACGAATCCCTGCTTCAGGAGAAACATGAAAGAACATAATCAGGTCTGCTTCTAAGGGCAGCTGAGAACGTTGTTATGTTTTCACACTGCATGACTGTGGACATGAGTTGAGCAGGTCATTATAGGGAACAACTCTCATGGCCCATTTAAAGCAAGTCTTCTACATGAAGCTCAGAGCCGAGGAGGGGGATAGCATGTATGCATGGCCCTAATCATCCAGAAACCCTGTTGCAAATAACTTCCATGTTACCCATACTTCTGTGTCCTTTCCTGAGAAGGGGAGGGGCAAGGAAGAATCAGCAGTTGCTACAATGGTGTATGAATCAAGCTGAGACCTTCAGGTGTTTTTATTGTAAACTAAATCCAAATACTCCATAAGGAGTAGCGAGGTTGAAGCAAAATATTTTTTTAAATAATCAGTTGTACAGATAATTAGCTTTTGAGAGGAAGAACAGAGAATTAATCCCAAATCTGAGAGGAATTAATATGCTGAAAACCAAATACTGGAAGTTTGCTGTAAGCATTAAAAGTTTTCACCTGGTTTGCAAACATTCTGCTCTTACAAAACGTAGCACAAGTTATTTTAATATAACCTTCTTCCAAAGAGAAATAAAATCGGAAACCAAGAAGTACCCCCCTACCACGGAACTTTGAACAGTCATTAAATCGAAAACTCCACATGCACGCTGACTGTGGTATGAACCACAAAGACGTTTCTTTGAACTCACACACCAGTACAACCTTTTCAAAATGTCCTGGTAATTCTATTTCTATGGAGTTCACGGACACCAGCTGCTCCCTCTGGTGGCCAAGTACAGCTTTCATTTCCCCAGGATGTCCCCAGAAAGTAAATTTCCAAACACATTGAACTATGGGAGAAAAAGAATCCTACCCCTGAAACTTTAAGGATGAAAAACTATGTTGATAAAAGGGGCATGAGTCACCTGTCAAAGCAGATTTCTCAAAATATATGCTTGTCCTTCAAAATCTCTAAGGTTGGTATTGCTCAGACTTGATCGTCCATTTGCAAAGCTTCCTATGCACATTTATTTATAACATTTTTATCAAGCAAGAGGAAATTAAACCATCATTTTAAAATATTATGGTGACAAATATAGTGTTTCAACAAACCCCCAAAGACAAATCTTTCTTTCTCTAAAGAGTAACTAATGGATCAAGTTATTTGCAGGAGTTTCTTGCATTTACGCCGCACAGATGGCTAAGCTTGTGCTACCCAGAGACAAAAATGCTCATTTTTCATCAGTGTTTCCATTAGATTTCCTGAAGTGAATGAGAGTTGCCTGGCAGCTGATAATTCAGCTCTCCAATTACTCACTGCCATCTCTTCATTAAAGTTTCTATTTACAGTTTCTTCAAAAGAGAAAAATCTGTGCTAAAAAGGAAACAATGAGGCAATATAAAAGTGAGCCATCTAGAAAGAAACCCCATTTAGAAAGGGGCGAAAGGGTGAGCTGTTCAAAGGCCTCAATTCTCTTTTCTGAGCACATAGAGGAAGGTTCCCTGCACTCAAATGCGCCGTGTCAATTCTGGCTCGGCCTGAACAGCTCAAACTTTTCTTCTAGGGTATTAATTTATATAAGTAAAACTATTAATTACTTCGGCTTCTCTCAAAATCTTCAAGTGCTACAGAAATATTGAACTGAAAAGCTACAGAAATATTTTACTTTCTTTAGAACCACTGTAAGCAGGGATTGGCCAACTTTCTTGGCAAAAAGCCAGACAATAAGGAGTTTTCAACTTTGCAGACCACACAGTCTCTGGACAACTGTTCAATTCAACATCCACAGCATGAAAGCAGCTGTAACCAACAAGTTAATAAATGATCGCAAGTGTGTTCCAATAAAACTTCATCTATAGACACTGAAATTTGAATTCCATAATATTTTCACATATGACAAACATTATTTTTCTTTTGATATTTTTTTCCCAATTCTTTAAAAATGGAAAACCCATTCACAGCTGTGAGCCACAAATAACAGGTAATGGGTCAGATTTGTTCCACAGCTGAAGTTTGCTTACCCGTTGCTCACAAACAACATCTTTATTATCACTGAAACTCAGACTTCAAAAAAGGAACTGGAATAAGCAAGTACTGTATGATTTATATACACCATGGGAAATCTAAAGTTTTCAACTGACCTACCTTTCTTGTTCTCCCTCTGCTGCCACCCTTTGTCCCCTACCCCTCTCTGTCCCTCACACACTTCCGAGCTTAGAGGTCCAAGCTGGCTGTGTGGCCATACTGCTCCAGGTAAGCAGTCATACCTGCTCTTTGATTTCTTGGAGCTTCCGGCTCTGTTCTCTGATGTCATGAAGAAGCTGCAGCGCTTTGTCATCCTCCTGGGACACCTCCATCCGTGCTTGCTCCAAACTTCGCTTTAAGCTCTGCGGAAAGCAAAAATTTTAATAGAGATGCCCCACAGAGGCTGCTCTGGCTGAAAAGAGTTGTTAAAAGAGCTCCAAGCTGCTTAGTAGACACCAGGATGGTTTCAGGTGACGAACCAAAGTCCACAATTTCCGGGTGGCTGCTGATTCCGGTTTTCATCCTGTGAAAGCCCTGGGTCAAGAAACATCATCTCAAGCTTGTGATCTTATGGATCCAGACTGACACTCATCACCTACCTCTCCTCACAGGTACTTACTTGTTTGTTCAAAATTGAACACCAACAAGATCCCTTAGCTGTTACAACCACCCTTTAGATGGGTATCTAGTCTTTAGGATGATATTAATTATTGAAAGACCCTCAAATATAGATTCTTCTTTCAAAGTAGAAATGACTTCATCTTCTACCCAGGTGAACTATCTCCACTTCCTGGCTAATTTTTCCTGGACACCTATCATCCATAAGGTTCCTTCAAAGCTTCAGTGGCACTGAAATAAATATCTGAAATACACAGCTGCACAACTTCACCCACCACTGAAAGGCAGCCAAGTCTGGAATGGAAACACAGCAGTTATTCTTAATCAGCCACGTTCTATAGATTTCCTCTCCCTTGTGAAAAAAAAAAAAAAAAACTTTAAAAATGTGTGATTCAACTCCTTAAGACTGTTTAATTGGGCACATTAAAAAAACACCTGAATGAAAAATTTAACAAGACAATGGAGAAGACAGTCTACTCTTGTGAAGGAAAGAAAGACACAAAAGTCATATGGTAAATAATGACAGAGGGTCTGAGTTTTAAAGGCTGTTTCTCGTCACTACCTCACTTCTAGTGAATGAAAGTTGACTTGAGACAGGTTTGAAATACATTTTCCTGTCGTTATTTGAGAGTTTGGTGCCCAAGGCTGATCATACTGGACATGGTGTAGACCAGAAAGGCTGGGATGGGAGAGGTCAAGACCTTTGCCACTCGTTGCAATGACAGCTGACTCCCACCTCCAGGCTCTACCACACCAGCAGCCTATCTGGACTTCCTTTGGGAAACAAGTCCAACCTGATTCCTTGGGGACCTCACACCTGGCTCACACTCTTCCGCAAATCACGGATCTTGCTTCTGTACTCTCCTCTCGCTACTCTCTGCCATTGGCTGCGATGTGCCTCATGGAGCCATCATGAAACAGGATGAGACACACACAACAAGAAGTGCCGCCTCCGAGGGACGGGGGCTTTGGGGAAGGCTCACACTGCATTCTGTGATGTAGGTAGCAAGGTCCTGCTCCAGGAGGGATCTCTGAGTCTCAGAGGCCTTCAGCTCCACCTCCTTCTGACTAAGCACAGCCTCCACCTCTGACACTCTCCGATGTAACCGGGTCATTTCCTGCTCCATCTGCAATAAACACATCGACAGGTCAGAAAAGCCCTTGGATGTTTCTTAGGAGCAATCAAATCTCAAGCAGCCCCGAGACCACCTGATGGTCTGGGCTACTGCTATTGCCAGAGGTCAGGATGGAAGTACCATTGTTTCTTCGCCCAGGAGCGCACAGTTCTTCGTAAGGACAGTCACCAAATGCTAAGTCACTCCTCTCATCCAAGTCCCGCTTCACACTCGATCACTTCTCTAACCCAGTTAGCAAGGAAGCCAAAATCATCATTTTTCACCTGTTTGCTTTTTTGGTTTTGTTTTTTTGTTTTGTTTTGTTTTTTCTGCAGACGTCACTTTAATTTTATCCCAAATCCATCTTGCTTCCCCCCATCTCCTTGCAAAGATTTAGAGGACAAATCCAGGACAGGGCAAGGAGATATTTATTCGTCTGCACTCTGAGGAGTCCCAGGCAAGCAGTGGCTTTTATTAGTTTCCAGAGAGTTGCCTCTGGGCAGGAACAGTGAGTGTTAACAGACGTTGAGTATAATCAATACAGTGGCCGCAGTGACATAAGCAGGAGTTTTAAAAGACTAGGAAGAGAGACTTCGAATCACTCAAGGAAGATGGGATGCATCTCAGCCACAGGTGAGGACCCACGCCACCTGCTGGAAGAAGCAGACATCGGGCTGGGTCATTCTGAGAAACGGGCCGTTTAAATCCAGGGCCTCCTCTGGTTAAGATTTAAAGGATTTACAGCAAAGTCAAGGCCCGAATTCATCTCCCTCTGAGCTGCCGAGGCGCGACTTCAGCGAGGCAAGCAACGCCTCGCTCTCTATGGATCAGGAGGCTCAGCGCCGGCAGTGGCCCAGGGCGGATCCCTTGGCATATATTGACGGGAGGATCCTGGAGCAAGGAGGGAGGCCAGCTGCAGAGATAAATACCTTGTGACACTTGTCCTGAGAGTCTTGTAGCTCTTTGCTTTTGATGAGAAGTTTCTTTTCCATGGAGCTAGTCTTGGCAGGGGAGTCCAGACTCAATACAACAGACCTGGACAGGAAAAAAAAACAAGGTCAAGGTGGTCAGCAGGTGAGTCCAAGAAGCTGACAGACCTGATAGTATTCTGTGGCCACTGGCAAAGCTAACTTAAACTGCTTCTGATGACGTTAAAGCAGTAAGGCTGGGAAGTAGAAGAAAGAAAGGACTGTGGACGTGGGCAGACCCAGTAAATTCATTTGTCTCTCTGAGCCTCTTACTGAGCCTCTTACTTACATCTGTAAGGTGATGATTAATGATAATGAAACAACTTCCAACTGGGCATTGTGGTGCATGACATAAGCCCAGCACCTGGAAGGCTGAGGCAGGAAGATCACAAGTCTGTGCCTACCTTGGGCAACTTGGCAACTTAGCAAGACCCTGTCTCAAAATAACTATTTAAAAAGGGCTGGGGATGTAGCTCAGTGCAAAGGGCCTGGGTTCAATCCCTGGCACAGGGGAAGGAGAAGAAACGCAGGAAAGTGTGAACATTAAATACTCAGTACTGAGGCTGGGAATACAGCTAAGGCATCAATGCTTGCCCGGCAAGCCTAAGGTTGTGAGTTCAATTCCTGGTACCAAAATAAATAAATAAACACTCAGCACTGCACCAGACACAACTCCATCTGCTTACACTAAACTCAATAGGTATGTGCATCCATTCTGTGCCGGTAACCATTCCAGGCACTGATATTCAGCAATGAGCCAGACGAGCAAGGTCTCTGCCTACCTGAAGCTGATATTCTATAGAGAACAGACAGCAGGCATTAGGCAAACTCAAAAACAAGAAGTTTAGGATAATACCTACAAACAATGGAAACAGGATGCGGTGGTGTGATGGGCAAAATGGGGCTAAAGACCTATTATAAGCGAAAGTGATCGGGGAGGGCTTCTCAGAGGCAGTGATACTTGGCCTGAGACCTAATGGTAAGAACATGCCAGGTACACAAAGCTGTGGAAGAAAGCAAGCTCCAGGGAGGGGAAGTAACAGATGTAAAGGTCCTGGTGCAGGGCAAGAGTACAAGCACATGACAAGTGTGGTCAGCTACTATACTGAACAAAACGCTGTGTATCACCTCCCCACACTAGCCAATTTGGTTGTTTCATTTCATAAAAATAGCTCATGATGGTGGACTAACAAATGTCCCCACTCCCTGTCCCAAAGATATCTATGTCCTAATCCCCAGAAGTTATGACTATGTTACTATCATCGCAAGACAGACTTGAAGTTGACATAAAGTTGAGAACTTGCTTCCACCTGCCTCAGCCTCCTGAGTGTTGGGGTAACAGGCGTGTGCCACCATGTCCGGCAAGTTGAGGACTTTGAGATGGGGGTTATCATGGATTATTTGGGAGGTCCAGTGTAATCCCGAAGATCTTTATAAGACAGAAACAGAGGAAAGGAGATGTGACAATGGAAGCAGGGGCAGTCAGAGATCTAAAGGTGCTGCACTGCTGGCCTAGAAGATGGAGAAGAGTCCATCAATGAAGGAAAAAGGGCACCGTCTAGAAGTTGTCAAGGGGACTGGTTTCCTCTTGAGCTTCTGGGGAGAGTTCAGTCTTGTCCATTTCTGGACAACACCCATCTCTGACTTCTCATCCCTCAAACCACAAAATAATAAACTTGTGCTGTTTCTTGCTACCAAGTTAATAAGGATTTCTTAAGGCAACAACAGGACACTCATGCACTTACTAAGCCCCCGCCACAAACCTTGTTCTGTTTGAATAGATGCATTTCAACTCTACTCCCTACAACAAGTTCATGAAACAGATATAATTTATGATTCTTATTTAATAAATGAAGAAACAGATGCTTACCAAGGTCAAGTAACCTGCCAGTTGCTAATGCTTTCTGTTGGTCTCAGTAGGGAGTGGAGGGAAAGAGATAGGCTTTATGTATCTGACATAATTCTCAGGATGGAAACACAAAAATAAACCACAGGCCATGGAGGGAGTGGACTGGAAGGCTCTCCCTACAGAAAGGACACACTCACACGTATCTGTGAAATCTTTGCATGGGACTGCATCCCTAGCAACAGTTAGCTATGGGTAGGGCTGAGGGCTCCCCTTCATTGAAGCCTCCTCGGTAGTTGGCATCCTGGGTACAGATACAGGGATTGGTGAAAGGCAGGGCCAGGGTCACGGCCAGCAAAGGTTCCTATGCATGGAGGGATATGATGGAGCCCACTGCTATCCCACAATCCCATCTTTGTTGCCTTGGTAACAGGTCTGCAAGAGCTGGTTATCAGTGTGCACTCGGGTCTTACCATCGGGTAGAAGTTCTGTTTTTTGCTGCTTACAGTACTTCCCTGCCTAAAAGAGGTCAGTTCCCTGCAGCAATATAAAACATCTCTCTCCCCATAGCTCCCAGCCCAATGACAAGGGCCAGCGTGACAATGCTGGTTAGCTATACCCCAGGGACAGCACCCTATGCTCACACTATAGGGCAGCCAAGTGAGTCAACACTCAGAATCATACTGCTCTGTTCAAAATCTGACCCTGCCACTGAAAAGCTGTGTGACCTCACTAAGCTTGTTTCCTTATCTGTAAAATGGAGATAATTCTCAGACTACCTCAAACAGTCCTTGTGGCAATTAAATGAGACAGTGCACATAAAGTCCTCAGCACATGGCAAGGCTTCAATAAATGCCAACCTTTACTATTATTATTGACATTTTTACTCTTACTACCCATGCAACTTTGTAAATAGCACATGCCATACAGGCCTAAAACAGTTGCTTGAAATGGTAACTCAGGGGGCTGAATGTGCTCTGTGCTATTATTCACATTAAAACAAATGGTGATTATTCACAGAAATGGGCAACAGGGATTGAAATCCATAAATAAACCTTTCTTTAAAATCTCATGTAGGGCTAAAAATTTTAACACTTCTCATCAGTCTATTTTCTAGCCAAAATATACACGTGTATACACACACACACACACACACACACACACACTCTTCTAGTTTTCATATGGGATGAAGCAGATTGCTCAGCATGGCCTTGAGCTTCCATCTCTATTTCCTTTGTTCCTAATTATACTCTAGTGGGTCAGGTAGAGAATAAAACCCAAACCATCCAACGGAGAAAGGAATGATCCCAGGTCCTTCAGTAACCAGGGGTCACCATGCGCCATTAAGTCACATGCACGACATGTGTCAGAGACAACACAGGCCACAGCTTTTCATATCTGAGCACAAAACTGACGACCTTTTAGAAGAACAATCACATGGATTCACAGTGGTGGGGTGGAAGGCAGCTCACAAAACAGTAACACATGGAGGGCAGGCTCCACCAGTGCTTAATGCTTAATGCTTAAAGTACGTGGCTGTGGATTCAAAACAAATTGCTTATTCAAAAAAAAAGCATTTCTAGGCCACTCATTAATGGGGCCCAGAATCAAGGAGCTATGCAGCCAGCACTCACTACAGCCTCATCACCCGAGGTCCAATCCCTCATACTGCTACTTTGATGCTTGACAAATGCTCACTGTTTAGAAGTTCTAAATAAAGCAATTAAGAGCTCTTCAGAATAAATATGCTAAAGAAATCTCTTTTTTTCTAGAATAATAAGAATCACATCTAAAAAAGGCTGTAGTTAAGAATGCTGTAACTAAATCCAGCTTGTAGAAACAGTCTTATAAACAATGACGGGATTGGAGGATAGGGCTGATGCGTGGAGGGGAGAGGTTAATGCAGCTTTCGTAACTTCCCTGGTCTGCACCCCAGCATTACCTGGAAAGCTTTTCACAGGCACTGATATTCAGGGTCCGCCCTGAATAATTAATAATAATAATAATAGTAATAATAATTTAATTGGTCCAGACCAATTAAATCCAAGATGGAGACTGGGAGTGTAGCCCCAGCAGCACCAGTTTTATTAAGTTCCCAAGTGATTGTAATGGACAGTCAGAATTGAGAACCACGGTAATAATCAGAAGAAAGTGCTTATGACTTAGAGTCTAGGCATAAAAACTCATAGTAAGACGATCCCCTCAGCCATGTGGCATTTTGGCCAGACTGTTTGGTGGCACTGCCTCGTGGTCATTCCTTGAGTGGGAAACCAATTTTGATGTTAATCACAGTGGGCTATGAATTTCAAGACAAGGTACAAGTGTGAGATAATGATTTCTACATCAATTAGAATGCTATACCATTTCTTTGGGTTTCTAGAAAAGAAATATACTAAACACAGGTATGGCTCAACTTTAAATATTCACCAAATAGACACCTAAGGCAATTCAACTTCAAGGATCAATGACAAGCTCTCCGACGCATATCCTAAGCAAACAGACACACATCCCGGTAGACATTCTGAAATATTTTCACAATTCTTTTTTTTTTCTAGAGTTTCAGGAGCCGTCCTGTGACTGTCTGAGCAACAGAAAACTACTGTTGATGCAATATTCTAAAACTGACTGCAATGTAAATCATAGCTTGGGGGGTCATATCCAAGGCTGTCCTCAGAGCCACCAAACACAGGTCTCTGAACTTCAAGCAACAACTTGCTGGTATAAAATTTCCTAAATTATACCACCTCAGCCAGGTGTAGTGGCACACACCTGTAATCTCAGCCCTTGGGAGGCTGAGGCAGGAGGACTGCTGAGAGTTTGAGGCAAGCCTGGGCTACACAGTGGGCTCACGGCCAGCCTGAACTACACAATGGGACACAGTCTCAAAACAAAACTAAACTAAAATAAACCAAATAAAACAAAACAAACCTCATCACGTATGGTATTATTTAAAGGCTGATATTACTGTTACTTTAAGTAAAGTTTGCAAAAACTCCTATAACGGGTCAGAGCACTAAGGCTGGAGCAATGCGGTGCAGAACTACAGGAAAGAAAAAATCTAATTACAAAGCTCTGCTGACTCTTGGGTGGGTCAGGCCCTACTTGCTAACTAAAAGGCTTCCAAGAATTTTCTTGTATTCTTGAAATTCTCAAGCTTCAGCAAATAATTTTTCACTACCTTCTATTAGTGTGAAGAGAGATGTTAATATATAAAAGGGAAAATATAGAAGCCCTATGATCTTCAGGAGCAGTACTATTGGCCAGGGTTTCAATCAGGGGTGATCCCCGCCCCCAGACATCGGGCAATGTCTAGAAACGACTTTTGACTTTCATGACTGGGAATGGGAATGCTATTATCATGCAGTGAATGAAAGCCAGAGATGCTGCAAAACCAACTACATCACAAAGAATAGCCCTCTACAACAAGAATTATCCAACCCAAAGCCAGATGCAGCAGTGCACACCTCTCACCCCAGCTACCAAGGAAGCTGAGGCAGGAGGATTCCAAGTTCAAGGCCAGCCTGAGCAACTTAGCAAGAGCCTACCTCTAAATTCAGAAGGCTGGTGATGCAGCTCAGTGATAAGGCTGCCTAGTATGTGTGAGGCCCCAGGTTCAATCCCTGTACACATTACCAAAAATTAAAAAAGAGAAAATGTCGGTAGTGTCAAACTGAGAAACCCTGCTGCAAGGGCTATAAAGTAAAGGAAGCCACAACTCCTGACCTCAAGAAAGTAACAATCTAGGAGACAGAATTAACGCCACTGCCGTTATCCTGAGGAGTGGCGTCCATTTATCAAGCACTTACTATACGCCCGGGACTGTGCTTATACTTTACAGATCACCTCCCTGCAACGATGGGTGTTATTATGCCCGGGGCACCAGGCTGTGGAAGACTTGACCCTACAGACGCTGCGCACATGATGATGATGTGTCCAGGTACAGGGCAGTACAGCTGGGCACTCAAAGAACAGGCTCTGCAATCAATAGTCGTGACTTCAGATCTCAACTCTGCCACTTCGTAGCTGGAGAGACCCAGGAAAAGTGCTACGGATGCTCAGACGGGCAAGGTCACAGAGAACAGGAGAGGGGTCGTGTGCGGGAAGGCGAGCTCTATCACTGGCTGTGTTCAATGCTAAGCTCAGCTCAGGACAGCCTGGGGGCCCAAGGGCACACAGAACCCCCAAAAGCAGCTCAACTCACACACAAAAGCAACTCTCCAGCCATTGCTTGGTGGCTTAGGGGGTAATTAAATGGGAAACAGGATAGATGTTAGAAGCCCAGGCCAGTTCATGCTCCGGGCTCGATGAGATGCAGTACAATGAGGATGCTAATAAAAGAACATGCAGCCTGCCCACACATTGCTTGCCTACTCCTCTTGGCCACATCTCGGATATCCAGGCAGTTGTCCCTATGGAGCGAAGCGGCACTTGTGAGCAGCAGGTGCATGCAGCCACCCACCCACACACAGCAGTGCTGTCTCTTCCAGCATAAAGCCAAGCTTAGGTTTTCCCTTTTTTCCCCAGCTTCTATTTTCTAGAAAAATTTACTCTGAAATCAACGTTTCTTCCTGATATACATCTGCTTCGTAATTAGAGGCCAAAGAGTATCAGGAGAGGCAATGGTACATGACACAGATGGAGGGGCAGGTTTGGCCAAGAACTCTGTACCAAGAACATGTTTTCTTTAAATATATTACATATGCCTAAAAACTGCTTTATATGAAACTTCAACAATTTAAGTAAAAATAAAATGCAGTTTTTCTATTGATATGCCTATAAATAATCCACATAAATCAAAAAAACCCCTAAATAAAGCTATTACCAGAATACTTCATATCAAAATACAATGTGTGCTTCCATCCTACAAGCATATATATGTGTTAGTACTCTCTAATCTCCACCTTAATGATTATGATCATGTGTAAACATCAAGTCATGCATTCATTCCCTCAGAGGACCCCATGCCTGCAAAATATGCTGCCAAATCACAGATCAGAAGTCACAGACATTCTTGAGATAGCGAAGAGCAGATCCTCAATGCTAAAATGAGAGCAATCAAAATTAGCTCGGCTGAGGGCTTCACCTTAGTTGTGGCCAACAGCACTAAAAATACACGCAACCACAAGATGTAATATGGAGCAAAAGATAAAAAATCCATCAGCATCCTGTTTCCAAAAATAGATTGTCTTTTAAGATTGTACATCCTGAAATTTATGAACTAACTTTAAAAGTCCATTTAAAAATACATAAGCAACTGTGAGCCCTTGAAAATATAAGAAACACTGGTCTCCTAAAGAGTTTCAGGGTCTAGGTTTGAAGCAACATGCATGCGTGCACACTCACAAATGGACACATACACACCCACACACCCCTACATGCATGCACATTGACACACACTACCAGCAGTGGTCTCCGGATGAATTAGACCATTGGCTTTCATATGATTAATGTATAGCTCTAAAACCACTTATCAAAAATCACACTATTAATAAAAGTATACCTACACGTGTGGTTTTTACTACAGTTCTCACAAAACCAGCGCCCAGCTTGGCAGGTTAATTTCATTGATGTATTTCCACTTCCTGCCTGAATGAGGACAACAACCTAGCTTACCTCCCCGACTCCAACTCTTGTCCCTCTGATCTCTCTCCTGCAGCACTGGTCAGAGGGACCCTTTGTACAAGGAGAACCAGACATTTCACATACTGACTCAAAACCCTGCAAAGCCTTCCTACTCAGCACAGAGCCAAGTCAGGAGTTGAGGACATGATCTCAGCTCTGACCACATTCCCCAGAGACCCTGAAGTTCCTGCTAGTGCAATGTGCTTTCTGTTCACTAAGAACCCCTTGGGCTAGAGAAAGATGAAAGAAAAGAGAGAGGAAAAGAGAGAAAGAAGGGGAGCAAGGGGGGAAAGGAAGAGAGAGGGAGGGAAGGAGGGAGGGAGGGGGAGGAGTGTTGGTACTCCAGGGCCCCAATCAGCTGCACTTCAAAGGTCACAGTGGGCCAAAGGAATACAAAATGAGGAGTCTGTTGTGTTGATGCTGGCACAATGACCTTTCTGACACCCCCCCCCCGCCCCCCGCACTGGAGATGACTTGCACTGATTTCAAGACCACAATGTCACAATGACACACATACTCTGCTGTCCAAGGGACATTTAAGCTCCTGAGGGTGGGCTGGAGCTTGTGCCACCTATGCTGGGCACAGTGCACAGTTCCCACCAGAAGCCTCAAGAGCATTTTATGGAAAATGCAGGTTTCACCAACACATCATGGACTCCATCCACAGTAAAAAATTGGATGGAGATATTAGGACATCTGTCAGGCCCCCCCGTGGAGCCTGATTCTCTCAATGGGCAGAAACCAGCAAGATATCTTTATAAAGTGGAAGCAGGGAGAGAAGGAGATCCAAAGGCACCCTAGCCCCATCCTTGTCCTTAAATAACAATAGCTGACACAAACAGCTGCTCCACTCTGCAGTAATGCTAAGTGCTCACACACGCCATGGGAGGCCTATCGGATGAGCCCTAGTGTACCTCCCACCTCAGAGATGAAGGGATTGGGGCTAAATAGAGTTAAATGCCTCATTCACACAAGTGGCAAAGGGCAGGGCCTGGATGTGAACCCATGTCTATCTGATTCCAAAACCTGAATCTTTTCATTTTCCTTCTTGGTTTTAGTGGTACTGGGAATTGAACGCTGGTCTTCATATGTACTAGGCAAGCAGTCCACCAGTGAGGTACACCCCACCCCCAGCCTTTTCTTCATTTAATCTGAGACAAGGTCTCCCTATGTTCTCCAGGCTAGCCTCAAACTTGCAGTCCTCCTGCCACCCAAACAGCTGGGGTTACGAGCGTGTGCCACTGATCCAGCTTGGGCTTTTAGCAGGTACGCTGCAGTTTGTCCCAAAGAATGATGTTTTAATCAGTTCTCAAGCTAAAAGTTGGCTACCTTGTGCCATGAGCAAGTTATATGACCTTCAGAAGTAATCCAAACTTCATGATCATTAGCTTTCTTATTTCTAAAATGATAAGGATTACTGGGACTCGGTAAGAATGCTTGCTAAGCGTTTAAGATGGCCCGGATACAGAGTGAACTACACACGGGTTCAAGTCAGACCTACTGCTACCTGCAAAATCTCAGGGAAAAAAACTTAACCTCCCCAAGCCTTAGTGTCCTCATCTGGAAAATGTAGATAATATCTGCCAGCTCACAGAGCTGCCGTGATATCATGAGGACTTGATGAGATCATCTATGCAAAGCCCTCAGAAGAAACAGTTCTGGGCACACAGGAGGTGCTCAATAGATGAGAGCTTTCTTTAGCGGTTGAACTGTGCGTAAGGACTTGGCATAATCTCTGGTCACTTTAATTAAACAAATGTTAGACCTACCAGTGTAAAACACTGTTTTAAACCAAAAAAAAGGAAGACATGGTCCTGTCCTCAATGAACCTTGGCAGTCTGGCCAGATACAGGGAACATGGAGGTACAACTGATAAGGCAGGCTAGGGTCCTTGTGTACCAGGCTTGAATGTCAAGTTCAGGAGAGGCCATTAATTCTGTGCACACCGGGATGCTATTGAAGGTCTCAGCAAGCAAATTACATCATTCAACCTATGCTTTGGAAGAATTCCACCCTCTGTGGACAAGGGAATACAGCCAGGAAAACTAGAGGCAAAGGGATCATCAAGATGCTACTGTAATAGTCCAAGCAAAAGTCAGTCAGGGGTAACAATGAGGACAGAACAATGGACATGGTTGCAAGTGCCATCTGAAGTGCCACTTGGGATGGCAGGGGAGGCAGGATAGTTTACGATTACTATTTTCTTGGCTGGAAGGGTAGGGAAAGTGGTAGTTTCTTAAATAAAATGAGGAAAGGGCACAGAGGAAGTGGGAGTTAAGATCAGGGAACTGAATGAGACCACATAGAACCAGGACATGCACAGTGTTTCGAGAACCTAAAATGAAGATGGCAATCACAAAAGAGTAGGAGTGACAGAGAGGTAGGAGGAAAAGCAAGTACTCATGATACGGAAAAGAACAAAGTAGCAGCTGTCCAGAACGAATGTGGTAATTAATGGTATGCATAGCGAGGTGAAAATCACTAGATTTGTTGATTGAGTTCAATAATAGGGGCTTCAGAGGCAGTCATTTCAGCAGTACTGA
This sequence comes from Dinomys branickii, assembly GCA_004027595.1. NCBI lineage: Eukaryota > Metazoa > Chordata > Mammalia > Rodentia > Dinomyidae > Dinomys > Dinomys branickii. The sequence goes on from PVLD010007006.1 coordinate 35,137, forward strand.
AGGGATGGAAAAAGAGGCAGTGAGTGTACGCCCTTCTTTTAGGAAGGGTGTCAAAGAGCGGTCAGGAGATAAAAAGCAAGAAAAGCAGAGAACTGAGAGACATTCACTTAGGCAATGGAGGAGCTGTCAACTTGGCACAGAGCTTGGGAACATGTACCACCACTCAGCCAATAACTGTCTTCTATAGGGATCCGAGGCAACCATGCAAATTAGCATGTGTAGGCCAGCAAAACACATACTTAACAGATCTTTTGGAGCCTAATCTTTAGGATTGGGATAGGACTCTTTGGATTCGATTTCCTAAAGGTATCTTTAAGACGAGTGAGAAGGCGGTGGAAATGGTCCTGCCAGGGCTGCAAGGCAGCACGCACAGTCTAAATAGAGAACAAAATAAGGCAAGTAGGAGAACAAAATGTGCTTGACTAGGAGAAAGAAGAAATGGAATGTGCAAGAGAGGAGAAAACCCAACACAACACACAGAACGAGTGTTAAACACATGATCCAGAGAATAGAAGAATAGAAACAACACAAGCCACTTGAGGGCAGTAACCATGGGCAGGAGCTACTTAGCCAGCTGTCTGTATTGGGGAAACGCAACAGCTGTATGCCTGTCAGGTACGAGAATAATGACCTAAAAATCAAATCACAAATGAGACTCTCTGCGATAGGGCTCTGAGTTGCAGGCATCATGTCAAAGAGCCTTTGATTGAAGGTAGAAGGAAAACAATTTTTAAGGGAAAAATCCTCCCATCTGCCAAGCATTTCAATAAAAAGGAAGTAGGACTGATTGGAGAATGTAGGCCGTGTTCCACTGGAACAAACCTTTGCAGGCCAGATGGAAAGCAACTGGAAGTACAGAGCTATGACTGAAGAGACATAGGCCTTAGAAGTCATCAAGAACTTGAGATCTGCAGCCGTAAACTGATTTGGATCAATCTTCCAAATGCCTGTTAAGCAGCCTGTGGACATGGGGGAGAGAATGTCAATGAGGGTTCCTGTCCTCCCTGAACTTCTGCTCCAGAAACAGGAACTCTTAGGGAGAGTTAGGGAGAGAGACTACAGACAGGTTTGTATGTATGTATGTATGTATGTATGTATGTATGTTTGTACGCGCGCGCGCACACACACACACACACACACACATAAGAGCCTTTAATGAGAAGTGGAAAAAATCAGACAAGCCCAAGAGCTATACAGTAAACCCACTGACACCATAAATAAAACCCTGGATTTAGGCCTGCCTGTCAGCTCTCATCCCACCCCGCCCCAACTGCATGGTTCTTCGTTCCCCACAAACACCTCTACTTTACCCTATACAAATTTCCTATTTCTTCCCACCTGTGGCACTTAGGCTTAGTAGCATAGCACAGTGGCAAAGAGCCTCTGGAGCCACAGTGCTTGGGCTCAAGGTCTAGCTGAGCCCCATGGCCTTGGGCAAGTGGTTCAATCTCTCCACACATCAGTTTCCTCACACATGAGAATGATAATGGTACCTCCTTCTTGGTGTGGTTTAAATGAGTTACTTTGTATAAAGTGTTTGTCTGTGTTTGGAATGGAGACTGGTACAGAGTTGGTGCCCTGAAAAGACAGGCTGTTGTTACCACTCTGCCCACCTGAAATTCTCCCCCCTTTCCTCTCCACGATCCAAATCCACTAACTTTTAAGGAGTGAACTCAAATATTTTACCTTCCATTACTACACTGATAAGCTTAGTTGCAGCATAGTAACTGAGGGCCTACTATGTACTGTGCTCCAGGAAAACCAGGATAAATAAGACCCTGCCCTAGAGATCCCAGTCCATATAGGAGCATAAAGAGATATTCTAAAAAGAATCATTACTCTCATCCAGCAGGAACTGTGAATTAGCATTACCCATTAAGTGCCCCCTCATCAGATTTTACCTTACTCTGCTGACTTTCCTAAAGCAGTTGAGTGTCCAATTTGCACTGTGCTATTATGCAGCAAAAGCATCTGCTTTGTGTTCTCTGAATAGTTTCCATAAATCAGCTTCAATATTCTCAATTTAATGGAGAAGTGCCCATTCTGGAACTGAAACTTGTGCTTCTGTCCCTCAATCATCTTTTACCAACAGGTATTTGACAAATGCATATTAACCTTTGTGGTTGGCTGGGGATATAGCTCAGTGGAATAAGCGCTTGCCTAGCAAGCGCAGGGTCCTGAGTTCAATCCCCAGTACCGCAAAAAAAAAAAAAAAACACCTTTGTGGTTGGTTGGGATGTTTAAACTCTTCCAGGAGAAAATTCCTAAAGCCTAGGAAGGTGGATTTCAGGTATGACATGACTTTGAACTACCTATTTATTGCTGACTTCTTTCCATATATCTGTGGTACACATAGTGGGATACTTCCCATAACACCCAAGGTATTCCTGTTACCCCACTTTACAGTTGGGGAAAAGCATGTGAAAAAGCCCAACAGAACAAGAAAAAGGTGCCAAAAACTAGGTCTTCTAAAATTTCGTAAGCACCAGAGACAGTGATACTTCATTCTTCCACCATGTTGGAATCTCTGACACCATGAATACATTTTCAGATTCACCAAAAAGGAAAAAAGGCCAGAGGCAAGCTGGGCATGGTGACACATGCCTGTAATCCCAGCACTGAGGAGGCTGAGGCAAGAGGATTGCTACAAGTCTGAGGCCAGCCTGGGCTACAAAATGAGTTCAAGACCAGCCTGAACTGCATAGTGAGACCCTGTCTCAAAAAGACTGACTAAATAAATAAACAAGGCTAGAGGCAAAAGAAAAGAGCGTCCCCTCCCTAAAACAGTCCACCTAGATCACATCATCCCACAAATCCAGTCGCACTGAGATCCCACTGCTCCTCCAAAACCTGCAACTTCTCCAAAAGAAGAAAACCATCAGTAGCAGAACTAACACAAAAAATTGAGCCAACTAGTTTTTACTTTACAGAGTTTATACTGAAGCTTTGCAAAAATGCAATGTTTCAGCAAAAGCTTAAATAAGGCAGTGCCTCGATCTCAGAGGAAGGAGGAAGGACCTAAAGAAATGTACCCCATGCTGGCATGGGAGGGAAGACTGCTGGGGTTCATTTTATTTTTAAACCTTTAACACTGATTTCTGTTACTACCCTGCTATTGTGAAGTTCCAGCAAACAGAGGCTCAGAGGAATACTCAAGACACTCAAAGCTTGAGAATTTGGTTTACGTTGCTGTTGGTTAAAAGGGAAAAGAGGCACCAGGTACTCTCCAAATTAACTTCCCACAATCCCAGTCCAAAGAAAAACCTAGTTCTTTATAACCTCTCCTAATCTCACCAATTCATGGGGCAAGAAACTCTGCTATGCTTCATCCACAGAAATGCTGAAATCAAGATTCCTGATAAACCTAAAATTAATAGCACACTCAACTGTTAAAAATAGTCCAGGATACCCCCCTCTAAAAAAAGGGTCCTAAAATGAGAAGCGGTCACAATAAAAATCAATCTCACAGCCATAATTTGCATGAAAATTCCTCACTCATTCAGCTCCACCTCTGAACATTTCATTCAATCCACTGGTAAGTTTGGGGTCAATTTGCCTAGCACGGTACAGAAGTACCTGCAGTTTCCTCAGTGGTGTGAAGAGTGAGTAACAGCACAGGTAATCAACATGTGTAAATAAGAATCTGTGATGCTGAAAACAGTGCAGTGAGGGGCTTGAGAAGAAATCTGAGGTCAGCAGATGGCAAAGGTGACATCCCCAGGAAATGCCTTCCCCTACCGATTAATTCTGTAACCATACGCCAATAAAACTGCAGGAGCTGCTATGCAATTTCATTACTGCCTCTCACTTATTGGATTTCTAATTCATTATAACCTAACATGTTCAGGGTCACCTACATCCAACAGGTGGAGCGAATTTCTGAAATGATGCAGTAGGCTTTACCCACTAAGCTACCCTCAATACAGCAGCCAAGTCCAACAGCAACACCACGCAATGAGACATACAATGAAAAAAAAATCACTGATTCCAACCCCAAACTGCCATGGAAAAGATATTAAAGTTCCCCAAAGATAGGAATATTCCAATTCCATATTCCAGGTAACAGATACATGGTTTTGTTTCTACAGATTTTTTAAATGAAAATCTTATTAAATATTCTGTTGACACACAAATGGAACCTCATTTATGCCCTAGAGAGATATTTCAAACTACTAAAGGTGAAATAGCAATCTTCCAGTATAGTAAAGAACATCAACACATTCTGGGAGAGAGTACTGTGAATACACTAAGTCAACTAATATTTACCTAGTACCTGGGTCTTAATACTGAGATGCCCCTGTCAGAGAGCTTTCTGTGAGAAGCAAAAAGATGCAGTGAGTCTTCCTGAAAGAATAAGCAATTAATCACACGCTCCTTCAGATTAATTGCAATGCCTGAGATGTTCCACATCATTCTCCCTCTGCCCCTGAAATCTAACTCCCCCATGTCCTCTCTGGTTTTCAGATCACTGCTGAACACCCCAAGTAAGCTTTCATTCTCATGGAGTCAGCCTACCACTAGTAACCACAATTATAAGTTCCCACACATCTCCTTCTAATTCAATTTGTGACCTTCAGTGCACTGTGTGTGTCAAGGTTATACTGCCCACTAACCATGCATCCTTTACCGTCGGGCCACCAGTCCTTCCCTGCTCTTCGATCCCAAAGCAAAACCTCCCAGCCCTGCTGGGCCGTCTCAAATCCATCTGACAGCACATTCAACAGCTAGTTAGATTGCTGCTTCTCCTACCATCATCCAGATTGCTTTGGGTGGTGAAGCAAATCAGTCTGAAATCCAAAACCTCCCAAATCCACCTGAATCTAATGCACAGACTTCAGTCAAGGGAATGAAGAGCAGCTCCACATCTTTCAACATAACCATTTTTCTTGAATTAAATCACAGCCCACAATTCTAGCTCACATCAAATGCCCAATTCCCCATAAAAATCTTAAATCTTTTCAGGAACCTGTCAAAATAGTACCCATGAGGAGACACCATCCAGGAACCAATACAACATCCCTTCAAATCAATATCTAAGCTACAAACACAGTAAACAGGGAGTGAAACCTGCCAAGGAGAAAATCGAATTTTGTCTGTCTCCTAAGTGGGCAGCAACTAATTACCCAACATTACCCCCAAAAGCCTCCAAGTGAGGGAGCCAGAGCATCCGAGCAGTAACACAGGTGATCAAAACCTTCCTGCTGAACTTGCTCCCCTGAAAACAGAATGTCCTCGAACTCCCACATCCATAGACTACTACTGCATTTTCAGAAATTCTAGGAAGCCGGGAGGGAGGACCCTCCAACCTCAGCATCATGCTAATGCATTTTTCAATAGCTTTTATAAGAATGGAGAAAGACCTAGTAGGTTAAGAGGTTTGCAATGAGATTTATATTTCTATTTTCTAGTCTTTTGGTTTGATTGGGGTTTTTTCTTTCTTTTTTCTTTTTCCTTTAAAGCCCAGTTTCTGTGAATTGGTGTCTCAACTGTACCACACTCCCTCCCAGTGGCTCACAGTACCGGGGCTTTCTCTGTCCGCCTGTGCTCTCCAAGCTCAGAGAGGCTCAGCTGCCAGATCCCTGATCTTGCAGCATACTTGGAGAGGAGCCGAGCATCATCTCTCTGTTAGAGCTCTAGTTCAGCCACTTGCAGCTCAGTTAAACCCATCAGGAAACCTTTAGCTTATGAGACACGGTTTTTAGGATTCTTCCCATACAGCCAAGATAGCAACCATCCACCCACTTGAGACAGATACAGAGATGGAGAAATAAATGGGCAGCTCATCTTAACTCCTGCACGGCTCCCTTTTGGCTAAAGGGAATCTAGAAATCTCCCACTCTCTCCTCCCCCTAAGAGAAGACCAAAGACTGAAAAACTAACCAAAAGTACCAGATTGATGATTAGGATGCCACAGACAGGAACAGGTATCTTAGATACTGGGAGATGAGAATATGAACAGTTTAGCTCACCAAAACCCAAACAGGTAGAGTGCTTTCCAAACGCAAGCAGATCAGCAGCCTCTCTCCGCCGCACTCCCCCCACCCTCCCACCTTTGGCTCTGTAAGCCATGCATCCATGCAGCTCCCCTGGAAAGTCAGATTTCACTTACTCAGATCTACCAAGAATCCCCAGTGCCTTGCTGTACGAAAACCCCACAAACGGCAGTTCTTCGCCGGAGAAACCCGAGGGGCTCAGCTGGCACGGAGAGGATGAAACCCACGAATTCTTCTCTGGTTCATCAAAATTGGAGGTGTCATCGTCAGACTTGAGGGTGGGAACGAAGGGGGGAGGAGCTGGTTAAAGAAAAACAAGAAGAGATGGGAGAGAGAAAAATTCAGATGGATTCCACACTGTTGTGGAGAAAAGCATCTTACTCCTTCAGCGTTGGCGACAGCACTGCAGCGCCTGCTTTCGATCTGGCTCCTCATACAGGCAGACCCAGCCTCAGCTCCTACAGCAACAAGAGATTAACCCCTTCCCTGCCAACATGGCCACCAACCCGCAGACAGGCTCTCTGCCCAGCTGGGGTAAAGTAAAGGATAAACTCAAACAGGTCACTTGGTCCAAGGAAAGCGCTTGGATAACTCTCTGGAGATGGTCACTCCTTCCTGATATTTCCAGAAGTCTTCTACAGTGCATCAACTGGCTGGAGTCAGGATGTCAGATGACCTAAACCTATTTAGTCCCTGTTCCAGGTCTAAATTATTAATAGTTAGTGCTAATCTTAGTGAGAGAGGGAACGTCGATGTCTCACGTACTAGCCAGAATGGGAGGAAGGCAGGGGCAAAGGGACTCGCAAGGTTCAGGAACTCATGTTAGGATACCACTGCAGTCTAGTTCATTCATATCCAATGAGTCTACTCAGAGATCTTATTAACCACTTTTTTTTAGTTCATTATCCCTCCTCCCCAGTGCAATCATGCCCATCGAATCCACTGCAGTTTAATCAGCATAATGAAACATCAGCCAAATAAAGTTCCTCCCGGTATTTTACAGCACCCAGCTCACTGATGGTGGGACGCACGGTGGACATCTGCGGCACGGTTCCTACCTCCTTATGGCATGACTCTCAACTCTGGACACATCACATCCTCTCTGCTTTCTGCCGACCTACTAAGCTGTCTCTGTCAGGGGGGTGGACACTTATCCATCAGTCACCAGGAGGCTGCCCATCCTCAGGGGTTCCGGGGGGTGTCTCCAGCCAGAAGCGTTACCATGACTGCATGCTGAGACATCCGTGGTGGGCTGGCTGGGGGGCAGGCCGATGGTGAGCCGGCATCACATCCCCTGCAGTGCAGGCTGCATGCTTCCCACTCCGTGCCTGCTCTGGCTGTAACCCCACCTGGTGCCTGCGTGGCAGGGGCCAACGCTGATCTGAGTGACGGAGCAGCATGAGTCACTGCCCGCCAGGGCTCGCTAGAGCTCCCCCTAGGACAGTTGTCACAGCCCTTCACGGCCCAGACTTCTTTTTTAACTCCTTGTGTTCTGGACCAAGCCGCATGCCAGATATGAGCAGCAGTCTGTTTTCTGCTTACAGAATCAAAAGAATCCGGCTGTTTCCAAAGCTTCCCCAATGTCAACAACATCTGAAGCAGTGCTGGGAAGTGATTTTAGCAGCGAAAGCATGTGCAGGAGAAAGGAGACGGAGCCAGAGGTCTAGCTGCTCCCCGGGGAGTGCAAAAGAACATTCTCAGAGCTTCAGGTGCATTAAGATAAGGTGGGAGAGAGAGAGATCAAAAATACAAAATGTGCACTACCAGAAAATTATTTAACACCTCCAAGCTCTCTCAAGAGAATTTAAATCATCCCTGTTAGTGTCAGAATCTACTTGCTTAATACTTTAAAAATTAGCTGATGGAAAGAAAATTTAAATTAATGCTTCAGCCCACACCCCTTACGCACTTCCAGCAATATAAGCCCAAATCAATCTTATTGCAACTACTCGATATGATTTTGGCAAAAAAAAAAAACAATAATGAAAGTTACAATTCATAAGGATGAAAAAGAAAAGTTTTCCATTCCAAAATAAGGCAACTCCGATAAAGATATGCACTTCTTGGTGAGAGCTTGGCAGATAACACTGATGAGGACACACAGTGGTTAATGGCACATGTGCAGGAATCTGACTGAGTTCAAATCCCAGCTCTACCACTTACAAGCTCTGTGACCTGAGAAAGTTACTTCTTCAACTCTTTAAGCCTCAGTTGCAACAAGGGAAAAGCTATCTCAGAGGCTGTGGAGGTTTACAGAAAATAGTTTACATATAAAGCAGTTAGCACAGCTCTTAGCGTATAGTGAAGACCTGATAAAGGTTACCTGCCATTATTATAACTGCTCGCATGAAGTGTATGCTTACAGCAGATGCAGCAGTTACTAGCGGCTAGAATACGGCAGGCTCTGCAGCGAATATTCACTCCTTCGCAAGGCACAGACACACCAAGGTGAATGTTTATGTTAATCCTATTATATCATTTAATTCCTAGAAGTTTAAATCCCTTTCCACTATCTACTAATTTATCTTTAGGAGACTAAAATAGGTTCCGTTTCTGAGTTAGAAGTACGATTAATAAAAGGGCAGGAGCTACCTCTGAGAAGTAGTGATGACTTTTTAATTTCTGTACCATAAAATAAGATTTACCTATAAAACTCTACCATGCTCAAAACTAGTCTAACGTAGACAAGATCAGAAAAAGTGCTAGATAACTTTCAAGTTGAAAGAAAAATGTCAACATGAAATACACCAGCTGGTTCACAACAGAGATTAAAAGCTAGGGTATAAACCTCAAGACAGGAATTTAGTTAAGTACAACAGAAAACTGTGAGAAGAAGAGCTGCTCAGGGCCACATGCATGCAGGGGTTGTTTTGTTTTGCTCTGCTTTAAAAAAGGCACAGGGCTAGGGATATGGCTCAGTGGTAGAAAACAGTACTTGCCTAGCATGCCCAAGGTGCTGGGTTCAATCCATACTACTACTACTACTACTACAAAAAAAAGACAGGACATTGAAATCATATTGATTGGCTTTGAGCCTATGTTGATGGAGATACACAGAGCGCCCCACCACACTGCACAGCACCAAACACACAGAAAGTACACAATAAATATTTGTCAAGCAAATATATAATGAAATGACTATGGCTTGGGTCTTGCAAAGAGAACACCTAGCATAATACAGGTCACAGAGAAGGTACCTGATGTTTAAGTTAAATGAAGAAGCTTTAAAAGTTGACATTGTTCTGTCTGAAAAATATGTTAATGAGTGCCTATATTAATACTTCCTGATACAGTACTATGAAATCATCAGCTCCCCTTGCCGACACAAACCTACCACAATCTGTAATGACAAGTAAGAAGTCATATATTAATCTTTATTGCTCGCTGGTAAAAGCCAGTGAGAAAAACTGGGGGGAGTCCTTTCCCTACATATATATTTTAAATAAATCAGCCTAGCTGAGGTGGCATCAGGACACACTCTCCTTGATGACAGAAGCTACATAAGTAACTTTTTGAGGTTTTTTTTCTTTTTCCCCAGTTATAAGAGATGGCAGAACAAGGCTTTCAGAAACAAAGAGCTATTTTAAGAGCTGTAGTTAATTTCTCTTCTATAAATTTTCTCTTGCTTCCTTTTTTAAATCTTGACGTTCACTAAAAGCTTTGGGGGGATTTCTCATCTTCAAAAATATTTTTTTAGAAAACAACAGTGCAAAAAGACCTGAATGGATTTGTCCTCTTAGCTCTGATTCTTTCTAACACACGCCACTGAGTTCTGATTACCACATTCCCATCTTTAGTTTTTTAGAACACAAGATAAATATTATTAAAAACATAAAGGATTTCCTGATGTGGGTCTACTGCTTATTGCCTTTCTGTACAGGAATACAGTTTCCAGGATGGGAAAAAGATTTTAACACATTCACTACTATATATCTAACACCTAGGTCTAGACCTGACTTCCTTATTCAAAATGTAGTATCTATTTTGTTAAAAGAATGGATGAACAACAAGGACCTTCCTTAGATGCAGGATAATTTCTGCCACTCCATGCAACATGCCACTTTGGGGAACTCCAGTATTAATGCACCTGAAAGTACCCAATTAGTTATAAAGACATTAAAAAAAAAAAAAAAACTGAACCTAGTAAACTTCTTAAACTTTTTTTTTCTTATTTAGGTTTTTTTGAGACAGGGTCTTGCTGTGTAACCCAGGTTGGACGGAGATCCTCCTGCCTCAGCCTCCTGCATGCTGAAACATGCAAGTACTATCACATCTGGCTCTTTTTTTTTTTTTTTTTTTTTTTGAGGCACAGTCTCACTATGTAGTTCAGGTTGGCCTTGAACTCACTATGTAGCCCATGCTGGTCTCAAACTCACAGAAATCCTCCTGCCTCAGCCTTCTGAGGGCTGGAATTACACATGTGTACCACCACACCTGCCAAACTTTTTTTCCTTGTACTGGGGATTGAACCCAGTGCCTCATGCATGTTAGGCAAGCACTCTACCACTGAGCTACATCCTCAGATCCTTTTTAAATTTTATTTTGAAACAGGACCTCACTAGTTGCCCATGCTGGCCTCAAATTTGTGATCCTTCAACCTCATACTCCCAAGTAGCTGAGATTATAGGTGTGTGCCACCATGGTCAGCTAACTCCTAAACTTTAATCATCAATGTGGGTTACAGACACTAGTGCCGAGTTATATGTAACAGGAATGACAATTGACAGCCAGTGCTGTGTCATAAGAATGAAACATGGCAGGTCACGGTGGTGCACACCTATAATGCCAGCCCTTTGGAAGGCTGAGACAAGAGGATTGCAAGTTCCAGCCTAGCCAGGGCAATTTAGCAAATTAGCAAGACCCTGTCTCAAAACAAGAAAAAGGATAGGTATGTAGCTCAGAGAGAAGGCCCTCAGTTCAATGCCCAGTACAGCAAAACATAAAAATGAATAAAAAGTGACACACATTAGTAAATATTGTGGGATGATAAAATGAATCAAGAATATGACTAGAACACAGTAACGTTCAGGACTCTGACTAGAAGTCAATAATATGAAATCAAAAACACTTTCAACTTCATTCCCTCTGCCCTGATGTCCAGCTCCTTAATTGAAAAACTAGGTGCTATGCTCAAATGTGAAGGAAGATTACCCAAGAAATTGGCTATCTCACCTACGTCAAGAAGACAGTTGTGAAATAAGGGAAGAAAAGGACACCTGCATTGTGCAGAGGTCAGGACGTGGGTGTGAGAGGCAGAGAACACAGATCAGCCGATGCGGAGCAGTCTGTGTGTCCCGCAGGGCCGTGCCATGGAAGTGACTGACTCTCAAGAGCTGGGTAAAAGGGACCTACGTGAGCTGAAGTGGGGAAGAGAGCTACTTTAGACGAAAAGCAGTGGCCAGAGCAGTGACCCCAGAGAGCTGCGGGCAATGAGGCTAGGGAGTAAGTAAAAATGAAATTGCTGGACGTAGAAGGGGGAGCACCAGACTGGACTGACAGAACATAATACCAGAAAGAGTCTTACGAGTGCTGGACTGATAGTATCATTTTAGTAATGATAGTCAAAAGGTCAGGGCTAGAAGCCTACAACAGACAAGTCTGTAACAGTCAGCACAACAAATTCTACACTAAAGAAGCGATGATAAAAACAGAGAGGATGTGGATGAGCAGGAGACAGGCTACAAACACAAGTGACACACTTTGACAATTGATACAAGAACACAGATTTTAGGAATACCAAACAACAAATTCTTACTATAACAGCAATTCAGAGGGGAAAAAAAGGGTTGCAAAGAAAAGAACAAGATATCCAATAGCTGATGTCTCATGGGAACCAACCACAAGAACAAGTTAGGGTACTGGAAATAAAGCTGGCTACTAAATACACATAACGAAATTAGTCCACAAGGTCAGATTATTCTGCCTAGAGTCTTGGGCCTACTTCCTACTTCCTTCCCTCCCAGCAGGAAGTGGTCAGGTATGACTCATGCTCCTAACATGTACAAGAAATTCAAAAGGGAGATAAAGCAGATCCAATTTGCAACAACCTAAGTAAATAAAAAATTATCCCATCTCTTTGATTCCTCGAAGAGTCATAAAAAAAGACTTTCAGGCTGGGGATCAATTTTCACAACGTTGTCTCTGAAGTAAATGAATATGGAAGTTAGCCTTGCAAAAGTATGCTTTCATCAATCAATCTTTTAAAATGCTAGGGTTTGGCTGCCAACAGCTAAGGAGATGTCCCCTCTGGTGGATGATCTCAATGGGCTCAAACCTTGCCATACCCAAAAGCCACGTTCCTCCTTCAAGGCTGCTTAACATCAAGCTTTTAGTAATCAACTGGTATTTCCCCACAGATTTACACTTTCAGAGATGCTTTCTCTCTCCCCTGTGCTGCACCTGTTCCAGATTCTTACCTCTATAGCCTTGCTTTGTTTTTCCTTTGCTTCTCAGTCTAGGTACTTAACAAGCTGTGAAACAGCTAGATAGGCTGAAAATACTCAAGGAGGAACTTTTCCAGTTGCAGCCGGCCATGCCTGCATTTCTCTGCAAAGCTGGGTTTGGATGTACCTAGTGTTTCACTCAGGTGGAAATTTCGCATCCTTTCACTAACATTTAAAAAATTTCCTCATAAACCTTTATGACAATTTGCATACACACTGAAGTAGTAAGGGAGTAAAATGAACTCCCCCATGGCCCTCACGCAGCTTCAACTAGCAACGCCCACCCTCATCTCACCTCAGCCTGCCCCCACCCTGTATGTTTGCTCATTATTAAAAGCAAACCCAGACATCACATCACTTCACCTGCAACTACCTCTAATGTAGGGTTTCTCATCTGTAGCGCTATTAACACTGAGGACCGGACGACTCTCTGTTAGGGAGGGAGGGCGCTGCGTGTATTACAGGGGCTTTAGCAGCATTCCCTCCCGCTATTCACTAGATGTCCACAGCATTCCCAACTCATGACAATCACGACCGTCTCCAAACGTTGCCAAATATCCCTTAAAGAACACAACTCCTCCTAGCTGAGAACCACTATAGTTAAGGAGCTTTAAAAAAAGAAAACATAAATACAATGCCCACAGCACACCCAACAAAATTAATAATAACTTCATAGCATTATCTAATACCATGACTCAATTTTCTCAGTTGCCTCAAAAATGTTTTCTTACACTTGGTTTGTTTCAATCAGTATCAACCAAGGTCCACACATTGATTTGATGTTTCTCTTTTAACTTGTAACACTGTCCCTCCAGGGAAGGGGGGCAGTTTCTGGGGATTAAACCCAGGGCCTTTGCACTGAGTAACATCCCCAGCCCTTTTTTTAATCTTAATTTTTTATTTTGAGACAGTTTCAATAAGTGACTAAGTGGTCCAAGCTGGGCTTGAAGTTGCGGTCCTATTTATTGGCCTATTTATTGGCTTACAACACAGGATCATGCAGCCTCACACAATCTCCCTCATTCTGACCTCATGGTATCATTGAACACATTTCTCTGTTCCCTGTTTCCTGTAGACAGGTGGATAAACCCAGCACCTTCTGGACATACAAATGCAATTCTTTTGGCTTTAATACTGCCCTGGATGTATTAGGAAACACACAATGTCTGCCTGCCTTGCTTCCTGTAATGTTAAGAATGATCCATGGGGGCTGGGGATATAGCTCAGTGGAATAAGCGCCTGCCTAGCAAGGGCAGCGTCCTGAGTTCAATCCCCAGTACCGCCAAAAAAAAAAAAAAAAAGATTGATCCATGGGTTCCAATGACATCAGCCTGATCCCTCTACCATAAAGCTCCCTCAAACCTTTCAACTAACAGTCTCAGGAATCACAATGATCATGGCCTAGAGCCATTATTTCATGAAAGGTTGAAAAATGGTGGTTTTCTAATTTCATTTTTCCTTCTACATTTATTAGCACATTAACAATTTGGTTACTCTACCATAAAATCCAAACAAGAATGTAGGATTAAGGTTGAACTCTTTCCCTATTACTTAGCAACATTTGGGGTAACAAACTGGTGCCTTAGCAACCTCTAGAAGTGACCAGTGATATTTCTTTTTCAATATTATTATGAACCTATTAGTTTTTATGCACTTGATGTATTTCAAACCACTTCTAAATGCTCAAATTGTTTCATCTCAGACCAATGGATGCCCCTCAGTCAGACATTCTTACTTGGAAAAGTCTCACAATCAGTTTTTGGAGTTATCTCCCCAGTCCCTAGGGGCTTGAAGAAGTATCAAGCCAACTCACTCCCTTCTGAGAAGACAAAGAGATAAATCTAGAATGTGTGGTCCAAATGGCAATGACCTAGCTTCTTCATCAAGTCAATAGCAAGAATCTACCTGAGAGTTCAGATTTTTTCTTTTCTTTTTTTTTTTTGAGAAGCTCTGCCATGCTGCCCAGGCTGGTCTCAAACTCCTGAGCTCCAAGAATCCTCCTGCCTCAAGCCTCATAACTGTTAGGATACAGGGATACCACACATTCAGTTCTGAGAAATTTTTAATTTGAAAAAATTTAAGCCTGTCTCAACTAATCATAGTCCAAGACACAAGAGATTTTAAGTCCCCCTGCTGGAGTACTGGCAAGGATGCAGAGGAGGGTCTCTCATACACTACTGATAGGAATGTACAATGGGACAACCATTTTTAAAAAGTATGGCAGTCTCCCAAGAAGTTAAGCATATGGCTATCCCGTACCATCTAGCCATTCTACTCCTAGATGTTCACTCTCCACAGCATGTTCACAAGTGCTTAAAAGCAACTTCAAGTGGCCATTTTGGAAAACAACCCAAATGTCCATCAGCAGATGACTAAAATCCAAATCGTGATATATCCATACAAGGGGACCCCAACTCAGCAATAAAAAGAAACAAACTGATACCTGCTACAGCATGTGGGAATCCCAAAATAATACTGAATGAATGAAGCCAGGAAAAAAGTAAGTGCAGATTGTATAACTCAATGTATATAAAGTTTGGAAAACACAAGCTTGCCAGGCATGACGGCACACACCTGGAGTCCTACCTACTCAGGAGGCTGAAGTGGGAGAATCACTTGAGCCCCGAACCTTGAAACCAACCAAGGCAACATAGCAAAAACCTGAGTCAAAAAACAAACAAGCAAAAACATCAGTTGGACTCCACTGAGAGAAAGCAGAACAGCCGTGGCTTGGGGACAAGGAAAGGGATATGAAGAAGTACAGGAGAGATTTACAAAGGAACATGAGGAAACTCTCAGGGCTGACACACATTTTCACCATCTGGAGACTGATGGTTTCAGATACACCAATGGGTCAAAGTTTATTAAACCATACACTTAAAATACATGGGGTTTGTTGTATGTCTATCACTCCTCATTAAAGCTGTTTCCAACTGCTAGGAGGCAAATATTTTATGTGCAATCTTTTCCTGGAATAAGGAGCTTCTATCCTATAAGGTAGAAGTGTTAGCTAAGCAAATCTAGTCTCACCCTTTGCCTTCCTTCCACTTGGGAGGATGAACACACTGCACTCATCAGAGCTGGACATTCATCATCCACATTTACTAGAAGGTAGGACAAGTGTGTCTTGCAGTAAGACCCCAGCTTTATACTCTCTCTCTCTCTCACTGCTTATATCCAGAATGGTCTGGCTTTCAGCCCAATGAATCCGCCTGATTCCTGGCAGCCTTGTGCAGGGTCTCCCTATCCATGACAGAAAGCACACTATTATTCTCTGTTCAATAGGCAAAGTTTCCGCAGCCTTCCACTGAAGGTTACTGAGCACTTGCCTTGCCCAGAGCTAAGTGGATATTTTGGTGCCTATCTGGCTATTAGTTATTTGCATCTGTCCTTTTAAGGCAGAATTGTGAAGGACAAGAAGAGTGGTCTTATATCCCAAACTGCCAATGCTGGAGATCAATGTTCCATCACCACTTATTTTCTCTAAAGTGAGACAGTAGAAACCATTTCCAAAATCTCAGTCATGAACCACCTGTTCCTCCTACTCTTTGTCCTTATGCTTTCATCCCTTGTGACTCCTGCCAATCATCCCCTTTGGTTCTGTCCAACTTTCACCCCCAGAAAATGAGCATGAATGCAATCACCACTCTTCACAGAACTGATTAGGAACTTGGCTGCTGAATGGAGTCCCAGATGTTTAATAGCATTTTGAATCTTTGGCCAAATCATTTCTATGTTCGCTTGCTTATGAAAGGTTTCCCCACAAATAAGAATTTAAGGGTGAAGGACCCTAATTTATGGGCTCTCTAATAAACCTATTTCCCATTCCTCTTTGTCCCCTAGAAAGGCATTACTTTATTATTGGGTTAATTATATCCCTTAGTTATTGCAGGCTGATCAGGTCCACAATCTCCCAAACGAGTATACAGCAAAGGCTAAAAAAAAGGAGGGGAATGGAATGATTTCAGGGCTCTAAGAGGATCAAAGCCCTCTCACAGAATTCGAGATTCTCTCAGGGCTAAGACCAAGCCCTTCTCTGAGTGGCCTGTATTTATTTGGTTATCAGAAGAAGGCTGGGAAGTATTCAGGAAGGGCAGAATCACTGAAGGACTTCTCTAAGGAAGGTATTATATTAATCCTTAATAAGAATTAAATTAATCCACCCAGGAGAGATGCCTGAGGCTACAGTTTTTATCTAGTTGAGATCAAACCCTGGTGTCCTTGGCTGTGATTTTGTCTTATCCTTTGAGGCTTTCCAGCTTCATCCAACATTACAGGTTTTAGTAGGGATTAGGGACTCACAGAGGTTCACTTACTAGGAGTCTGTCACCCACTTCCAGACAAGTGGCCTAGGCTTTGTACACAAGTAAACAGAAAAGGCCAACTGGTTAATTTAAGTGCTGCTTCATAGTGGTCTCCATCACTTTACCTCATTTAGAAGTGACTTACCTAAGTGAGATAGGGAAGTGCACCCTTGTGCTTAGGGACACTATATGAAAATTACCAGGACACATATTGGAGGGATGTTGTCATCACGTTACAAGGAGCCTCATTTATGGGAAACCCAGCAGTAAAATACCACAAAGCTCAGTATTCAGAAAAATTTAGTCTTTTCTAAACTAACTCATCTTGAGTTTTTTTCCCATGTACAAAGGCTCTTGAAATTTTATATTCTCCTTTTTGCTTTGACCATGAGGAAGCTGAGGGCCCCAAACTGTTCTTCATCAGACAGTCTAACAGGCATTCCTTTATTTTTGTTTTTAACCTTCACTTCATTTTCCCACCCAGATATTTCCCTCATCCAGATTTCTATCTTCTTAATATTGCAGATTTTTATCTTCTTAATACTGCAATTATCTCTAGAACAAGCTGTCTCCATTTATCTTGGGGTAAATTCAAATATATATTTTAAACATCTCTCGTGGTAGCCTCTAAATTCAAACTAGAGGAGAAAAATCCCATAACCTTAATTCATAAGCATTTAGTTCTTTTTACCCTATTTTCTCCTCTTAATAACTTACCCTCTAAACACACAACAGCCCTCAAGAGATACATAAATATTCCCCTGCATGTCCCTTAAGAGACTGTAAGAGTTACTGGCTGTATCTCTTCATTATTCCTCTTTTACGTTCTGCCAGGTGGCGCCCACAGGCTTCTGGTCGGGCAAACTTCTGCCATCACTGCTGTGACATCCCCCTCCTTTCTATCCTCTCCCTCCCCCATGCTGACATCCTGAAACAGACTCAGTTTCTCTTTCTCACTTCCTTCTGTCTGTGAACTGACTGGTTATCTATAACAGGGACACACATTTCAGGTTCATCCAAGAGCCCAGTGGGGAAGTACGCCTTCATCCTCCTCAAACTAGCTTAGAAAACAACCCTGGCCAGACACCTGTTGAAACACTAAGTGTGGAGAAGGACATTCTTTACTTACCCTTTCAATGTACTGCCTCAGGCCTGACCAAGCCCTGACTGTTGGATTCTAGCAGAAGCATCGTAAGCCCTGGGGTCAACACTAAATGCGTTGCTGTGATATGCCGGGGAGAATGGTAACATGATAGCTAGTGAGTAAAGTGTCCTGCCGATGATAACTGAGTTGTATTGTCCTTGCTAAAACGGTGGGTATCCTCCCATTAGCCCAGTTGCCTCCTTTGTTCTTTCTCAATAAAAGGTTACTGAAAAATGGTATTCAAGGCTGCAGTCCAAGAGGCTGTAAGCCCCCTGATCCCAGAATTTTTTCTCTCTTGTATTTCTTTTTCCTCCTATTTTTCTATTCATCTGTGGGTACCTCATTCTCAGGACCTGTTCACCCTGGACAGGAACAGATTTAAGGCCCACAAACAAGAACCCCCAAAAAAGCAGACCTTAAAAAGCCTAAAATAGATAAACATACACAAAATGTACAGGCTATTAAAATAATGCTATTCTGTAGGCAGAACACTAAAATAAATAAGCAAAATATTAATGTTTAAGCCATACAGGTCTTCGTTTGTGTGGAAGACAGACATTATAAGAAATCAATGACAAAGTGGCAAATCCAAAGGATAAACATGGTAAGGTCTTACAAAGACTTTTCTTTCACTTTTTTCCAAAAATACAGGAAAATAATCTTCCAATAAAAATTCCCAAGTTCTTGACAAGCAGCATATAAAGGTTGTTAAGAGAAGAGGTTATGCTGGTGTTTATATTAGCACAGAATATTCCGCTAAGTTATACAAGAGACTGACAATAAGAGTTCACTTTAGAAGGAGAGATTGGATATGGTAAGGGACATTTTTCCTTTGTCGCTCAAATTTTTACCATGGACTACACTGCTTTTTCAAATAAATGAAACCAAAACCAACTTGGAGTCAGGGAGACCTGAGATCAATTCTAAGCACTAGCTCCATGCTAAGGGGCTCATCTGGTCAAGCTTCAGTGTGCTCATGTATACTGTGGGACTAACTACGGGAAACACGCACAGGGGTTTGGGGAGGAGTAAACGGGGTAATAACATGCAGACCGCTCTGCAGAGCCCTAGCACACAATAGGTACACAGTAAATGGCATGTCAATATAATACATGCATAAAGAGTATTATAAACGACATTTACTCTATCCATAATTAAAAGTGAACATGAAGCAGTAGAAAGGGGGTGGCAGGACATATGAAAATGCCTTTCTGCTATCAAAAGACAGAGAACAGGTTAAACTATCATCTTAAAGGATATGATGGATATAAAGTCTATCTGAGAGAAAAGCTTTAAATTTCTCACAAAGAGAGTATAAAATCCAGTAATTCTAGGCAGAAAACAGAGAACAGGTTAAACTATCATCTTGAAGGATATCTGAGAAAGTCTATCTGAGAGAAAAGCTTTAAATTCCTCAAAATCAGAGTATAAAATCCAGTAATTCTAGGCAGTCCCATCCACCCATTGCAGTCCTCAGCCAAAAAGCAGTTTCCTCCCACCCCAGGTCCAGAAGACAAAGTGAAGAAGACCCCAAAGATCCGCAAGAAACTCTAATACTGACAGATCTCATTTTCACCTCCTGTATACCTTGGTAAACTAATATGCACAGGGTCACCTGGGGATCTTATTAAATGCAGCTTCTGACTTAGCAAGACTGAGTCTTTGCTTCTCTATCCAGGTTCCAGGTGACACCATGCCACCAGACCATGGACCACGCTGGGAGTAGGAGGGTTCTACCAATCCCAGCAACAGCACTGCTGTCTGTTAGTTATGGCAATCTTGAGATTGCTGGAATATTATCTCTCCTGGTAACAACCCAGCCAATTCTTCTAAACCAATAATTCTCAACTGGGGGAAATTTTGCCCCCACTCACAAGAGACACTGGGCAATATTTAGAGACATTTTGGTTGCCACAGCTGCAGGAGGAAGAGGGCTGCTTATACCTGTGGGTAAAGGCCAGGATGCTCTAAGCATCCTGTACGCCATACAACAGCCTCTACAACAAAACATTATCTGGCCCCAATGTCAATAGTGCTACAATCAAGAGACCCCATTCCCAACAAACAGGAAGCAAGACATATCCAGAGCCTTCAATTCATCTTCAGACTGTAAATCCTGATTTGAAAAGTGGGCCATCAATATAACATTCTCCTTTCCTTTCCCAGTCCACAGCTGAGACATGCGGTGAGTGACTAGTCAGCAGGATGCTACATGTGGAGAAGCGGTCACCAGGTCACTGTCTATGATCTATGTTTTCCTTAAAATAAAGCATATGTCGTTTGGAAACCCAGTGGGGAATCTACAAGCATGAAATTTTGTATCTTTTTCGGGGTATAGCAGTGTAACACGACCACACCTCTATTTAAGCAAAAGACCTGTTAAGATCTTAGACTCTAAGCTCCATAAAGGCAGGAACACGTCCCAATCTGTTCATTTTAATAGAACTACAACACCTAATATAGCACTTATCACACAGTAGATGCTCATATGCCTGAATGAGTTTTGAAGATTAAAAAATTACTGCAATTCCAAATGTTTTCAAATAGATCCAAGGATTAGCCCACACCGCAGTATGACATAGCTTACTGTGTGCCAGCATTACAAACAACATTCGTGATTACAATTACTTATGCTAAGGTACACACGGTATTGTAGAAAGAGCGAAAGGGTTTGAGTCAGACGGACTTTGACCCAAATTCAGACACTCTCATTCAAGTGCTATAACATTACCCACAGCTGTATGATAAGTATAATATTCCTTATATTTGACAGAATTGTTTTGAAGTAATAAAGTGTGATATATTTCAATACCTAATGATGGGCATAGAATAGGTGTTCCCTAAACAGTATTCCTTTTCATGCTAGCGGAATTAAAATCCAGGGAGTCCCATGGTGCTATTTTTGCATGCAAAAGTATTTAAAAATGGGAGCCAGGTCTAGGTGAATCACTATGACTTAATCCAAAGCCTGTCATCCCTCACACTTTGTGCAACCACAAAATTCTGTACTTGAGGTTTCACTAGAGCCATTCAAGGTAAGAAATAAAGATCAGCAACAACAACAACAAAACAATACATATCTGGAAAGGGAGCATCCCAGTGTGTCATCAGCAGGGAGTCACCACTGAGTCACTATAGATCAAAATAAAATGTACCCTCCACCAAGAGATGCTCGTGATCTTAAAAATCTGAATAATTTGGTAAGAACTGTGTCTTTGTGAAAACAGTGAGAGGAGGAAGATTCAAAACGAAAGGCCCAAGTCATGAGTAACAGATAATACAAGTTCTTTCTGTCATTAACCATAAATGTTCAAGGAAATAAACCATAATCACTCCTTCCACTATGCTTTTCTCACTGCTGAGACATGGCAGTCTTGGATGAAATATACAAGTGTGCCACACTGATATCACATCTCTTTGGAGAAAGACATTTCAAAAGTATAATTAAAGAGATCATCAGGCAGCAAAGCCTTCCCATTGGCAGAAGCAGGTACAAGATCCCTAGTAAGGCAGAATAACCCCTAAAGACATGAAAGAAGAGCTCTGATTGACTTTAGCTTTCCAAAAGTCCAGGAAAATCAGGCAGCCAGAATCCTACCCAGCATCTGAAACATCACTGGAACTGCACAGCCTGGGGCACTTGGTATGCTCAAAAGACTCCCTACTGAAACTTGGAGAGAAGCTTTGAAATAATAATAATAAGCAGCTGAAAATACAACCTTGCACGAGGCAGAGAATGAAACATAAGAGTAATGGGTGCCTGGTGACCCACAAGTGTGACAGTAACTCATCACAGAGCTTTTCACATGCTGGGAGCATAAGCATCCCTCCACTGGATCTTATCTCTGTTCACATGGTGCTGCCCACAGCAACCCCAAGGGGCAGAACCCAGGAGGGTGCAGATGTTTGGCCTGACCTCAATGCAAAAGCCAAGGCAAGCCCCAGTTCCTCTCAGTAGCCACTCCCAATTCTGTCATTCAAAACTTTGCCTACACCCTTCTTAAACTGCATTTATCTATCCTGCCAGGACCACCTCTGGAGATAATGAGTTTTTGAAGATTATTACCTACTGTGTTAAGCAGTACTTCCTTTCATTGGTTACAACAAGAAAAAGAAGAATTAGGGGTGAAACAGCAGAGAGGCTAATGTTGCTTTCATCAAAGGACAACCTCATGTTGAAGCAAGCAGAAATACTCAACAGCCAGAAACCACAGGTTTTGAAAGCAGCAGCTATGAACTTGGGAAACCTAATGATCAAGTGTTTTCGTTGATGAAAGTCTCTTGATGTGCATTTATAAAAATCAGGACTGGACAAAGGGATAATTTATGTTAGAGTTACCTATTTAGAAAACAGCTCAAAGAGCATGGTGTTAGACACTGTTCTCAGTCACAAAACTCTGAGCTGACTGCAAATGGGCAGGATAAAACAGGAAAATCTGCTAAAAGACACCAAAATTAATACCAAGCCTCACTGTATTAATGAGGAATGCTATATAACCAACAAGAAAAGGCACTAGCACTCTTCAGTGGCGTGAAGAATCCAGCCCTTCCCTTGTTTAAGCTGCACCACGGCCCTAAGCTAAGACTAGTCCCGTTAATATAAACACCCCAATATGATATGGTATCCTGGACTGATTGCTGGATCAGAATAGGGACACAATTTGGAAAACTCATAAAACTTGAACAAAATCTGAAGTTTAGTTAATAGTAATGTAACAATATTAATCTTTGCTTTGACAAATACGACACTATTATGTAAGAAGTGAACAGTAGGGACAACTAAAGAAATGTATGTGGAGACTCATACTATCATTGCAACTTTTCTATAAACTTAATATCCCAAAATAAAAGGTTTATTAAAATTAAAAGATTTTTGAAGCAAATATATTTTCCGAGTCATTATAGCCATTAATTACACTGGGAACTGGCAGTCAATGAAAACCATCAGAGTTTTTAAGAATCAGGATCTGTTTGGGTGAGAACTCCCTGATACAAATGGGGAAAGGTGTGGAGTCCTATGGTAATGCTAAGGAAAAATCTAAGTAAATATTGTTAATGTGAGGAAAAATTAAGCAGATACTCATGATGAATCAACTATGAAGACAATGTGTATAAATATACCTTTACCGTGACCCATCACAATGTTATCTCACTCCAAGAATAACCACAGCCTTTCAAAGGAAAGATCTTGGGCTATGGATAATAGCTCAATAGTAGAGTATGTGCTTAGTATGTACATAAGGCTCTGGGTTCAATTCCTAGCACCAAAATAACAAAATTTTTTTTTAAAAAACACAGATATGCCTCATGATAGACAGTATGAACCACATACAACACAGACACACTTCCTCTCCAGGTACTATATAATTTTTTTTTAAATGTAGTTATACACTCAGCAAGCCTAAAAGCTATAAACAACCTTAAAGGAAAAGACTAAAACAAAATCTGGGAATTCTGACATACAGTGGGCCTGCATATCCACGGGTTTCACATCATCAGTCAATCATCTGCAGATCAAACATACCAAAAAAAAAAAAAAAAAACTACACCTTTACTGAACATCTATATGGACATTTTTTCACTGTCATTACTTTCTAGATAGTATAGTACAACAACTCTTTGCTTACTATTTACACATCAGACATTATAAGTAATCCACAAGTGATTTAAGTCTGTAAGGATAAATATATGAGGATGTGTATAAATTTTATGTAAATGGGGACTTGTGTATCCTCAGATACACAAACCCAAGTTCTAAAGTGAATTGTGTATCCTCTGATACACAGCCCAAGTTCTGAAGTGAATTCCCCTCAGATATCAAGGAAAAACACTAATTACCAAAAACAACACTGAAATTTACACCAAAACACAAAATAAAGTTACTCCAATCATTAATCACTATTCACCAATTTACTTAAGTGAAGATATGTTATTAGGCATAATCAGATGCTCACACATATAAAAAATTAATTGCTTATTCAAGAAGAGATAAAATGGCAAGAAGAGAAAAGATTAAGTACTTCAACAGCATCTACAAGAAATCCTCCAAATCTTTCTAAAAGTATAAAAGAATGTACTGAAAATATATTACTGATTAGGAAGTCTCAGCCTTGTAAATTTGGGTAGGAAAGTGTTGACTAGAAATAGTAACAATGGGGCTTCCAGAATGTCACAGTTTGGATCTTACATGTCACCTGAAGCCCATGTGTTGAAGGTTTGTTTATCAGTCAGTAGTGCTTTGGGAGGCGGGAGAACCTTTAAGAGTTAGAACCTTCTTAGAAGGAATTAGGTCATTCAGGGTATGCTCTTGCCAGAATATGGAGACTCAAACTCCTTCCTGTCTCTCTCTCTGTTTCTTTACCATCATAAAGGGAACAGACCTCCTCTTCCACATGCTCCCGCCAAGAGGTACTGCGCCAAAATAGGCCCAAAGAAACAGGGACAAGTGACCGTGGACTGAAACCTCCAAAACCATGAGCCAGCATGAACATTTCCCATGTCAAGTTTATTTTCTCAGGTATTTTGTCACAGCAACAGAAAGCTGACACACAGGAAAAAAAGCACTTGCCAAGAAAGACTTAGAGAAACCATCAAAATGGCCTTCAAGTGACAAAACTAGCACCTACCACACTCACGTTCTAGCTGGAGGCACAAGAGCTTCTACAAGCCAAGATCCCTCACCCAAAATGGTTGGAACTAGAGGTATTTCAGGTTTCAGATTTTTTTCAGATTTTGGAATATTTGCATTGATATAATGAGGTATCTTGGGGATAAAACCCACATGTAAACACAAAATTCATTTATATTTCATGTACACTTCATACACATAGCCAGTGATAATTTTATACAATACTCTTAGTGCATCTAAGGTTTTTTTGGTTTTTGCTTTTTGTTTTTGCAGTGCTGGGGACGGAACCTAGGGCCTCACACATACTAGGCAAATGCCCTACTCCTAAGCTACATGCCCAGCCTAGTGCACCTGTGTTTTGAATGTGACCCCCTTACAAGGTCAGATGTGGAATTTTCCACTTGTGGCATCATGTTGACACTCAAAAAGTTTCCGATTTTGGAGCATTTTGGATTTTTGGATTAGGAATGTTCAACCTGTAATTACAACAGACCTCTAATTAGAAGCCTGGTTTTGACAACTAGAATCAGATTCCATTTCCCCACCTCCCCTCATCACCAAAAATAAAACACTTAAACAGGCCAACTGCTTTGCTGCCGGCTGTAATCTATGCTGATCTTTGGGTCAGACGATTAGATCATATTCAGTCAGCAACACAGCTAAGAATAAAAAAATCTTTTCGAAAACACGCCAATTTGTAAAAACCACGCTTTTCAGTTTTTACTGACAATACATCAGTTCTTTGTTTTTAATTAATTCAGTTGGCACTGATTATAAAGTGAGGTATGCATGAATCCACTGTACATAGATATACATTATAGATTTTACATATTTGTGAGCAAAGACAAATATTACAGAGGGAAACAAATGAACACAGCAAGGTGTTTATGGTTTCATCATAGGCTCAGCCATTAGAAGAGCACCCGGGGCATGCTGCCTAATCGTGGAATCTTTTTCCTAACCTGTGAATGAAACAACTAAGTCTATGTTTCCTCTAGAATGAAACTGTCAAACTACGGAACACCCTCCGAACTCTATCAATCCAGGCCTCCAACTCACTCCACAACAATATTCTAAAGGCCACAGAGACACAGTCTGATAAACGACCCAATTCTATGCACACAATTTTAAAGCAAAATTATTACTCAAAGATAGCTACATCATTAGCCTTTTCTACTTTTGTACATAATTAAAACATTTATATAATTTACACTACATTCTTTGGACCAGAGTAATTTCAGATCACTAAAATATATCTCAATCCCGACACCCAGATGGAGAAATGTGCTCTACTTACAGTTACGAATGTCATTCCAGTCCATCTTAGAGAAAAAAGGATGGCAGCAAAGGCCTTCAAATTTCAGTCTCTCCTTCTGGCCACACAACAAACTCTGAATCAGATCAAGGTATTCACTGCTAACTTTTGGGTCATCTGGAAACTTCAAAAACCGCTGTTCCAAAAAACACAGTAATTATGTCCTCAACAGTGATTCAGTTTCTCATGTCCCAAAGTTAAAAAAGTATTTCTCATATATGCAAGCTTTTTTTTCTTTTTTAACAGAGAAGGAAGTTCCATGCCCTCTTAACTTTGGAGCAAAAGCATGTTCCCAAAATAAGTGGCCTGTTCACATCAATAGACCCAGCTCCTTTGTAGGGGTTCGGTATCCTTCATGGCTTGACCTCTGCTTCTCTCTCCCATCTCACTTTGCAAGCTCCCGATCTCTCTCTTTGCTGTCCAACAATAATGAGCTATTTAAAACTCCCTGAACACACCGCTGTTCTTTTGGCCTAGAACTCCTTCCCCACCCACAGGCCTTCCCTGGCTACCTTTCCTGCCCTGTTTCCCTCTTCTTCGTGTTCTCTCTGAACCTATTTTTGCACTCACACAATGCACTAAGGTTTCTGAGTGACGACGGAGAAAGAAAGCAGAGCGCCTCCTTGCTCACTACTTAGTTAACCTAGTCCTGGACCTAACAGCAAAACCTGCCTCACTTCACTTTTGATTGAATTATTCAACGAGCAAGGTGAAATGAAGGAAACAGATCAGCCCCAAGAGTCATCTAAGGAGAAACTTCAACTCAAGAGGATACTCCAGAATAACAACATATGTTGCATTAAAAAAATACATATTAACCATTCCAGGAAGAGGAAACAAATTCTCATTTTCTTTTTGGTTTTTGTTTTGTTTTGCTTTCTTTTATTTTTTGAGATAAGGTTTGCTATTAGTTTAGGCTGGCCTTGAACTCATGGCAATCCTTCAGCCTTAGCCTCCCCAGTGCTGGGATTATAGGTATGTACCACCACACCCAGCTTTTTTTTTCTTTTGGAAACTTAAAAAAAAAAAAAAAAAAATATATATATATATATATATATATATATATACACACACACACACACACACACACATATACATATAAACACATCTTTAAGAAATTTGCTTATATAGTAAAAAGTATAGTTATCAAAAAATAAATTTCTTTCCTTTATTTTGTTTCGTTTTGTTTAGTTTTTTGCCCTGCGGGGGATTGAATCCAGGGCCTCTCATGTACTAGGGAAGTGCTCTGTCACTGAGCTATATCCTTGGCCAAGAAAATAGTTGAAAATTACTTTCTATATATTATCATAATTTTAACTCATTTCTTCATCCATTTTACTACCATACTTAATAGTGCTAAGAAGCATAAAATCAAGAGCATGGAACTCAGTGCCAGACTATTATTTTGGGCAAGTTCCTTAACTTCTCTGTGCCTGGTCTCTTCACCTGTAAATAAAAATAAAATAATAATAATAATACTACCTACCTCACAAGGTTTTTGGAAGATGAACTAGTAAACTGTTTTTCATCAGTCCTATGTTTCATAGTTTACGTACATTTAACAGCAAAGAAATCAAGATGCATTTTATAGTCAATAAACATGTACATTAATTGGCAGCAGTTCTTTTTCAGTGGGACATAAAATAATGATGTAATCTTACAATTACTGGCAGCTGAGATTCAATGAACTATAATTAGCAAAGCATTTAGGGCCGCTTTTGGCACCAAGTGCCATGCTGTTTTACACATAATGTTCAATCACACAATTTTTAAATGACATTTCCCAACATTACATCAAAATCGAACGACCCTTTACCTGAAAATTCATGATATTATTGAAGGTCCTGGCAGAGGTTCCCTCTGTGAAGGGGGTTCTCCCATAAACCATTTCATAAGCGATAACGCCCACTGACCACCAGTCACAGTCGAGGCCATAGGTGCCTTTTCCATCCCCGTTCATCACAGTCAACACCTCAGGAGCCATATAATCCGGGGTTCCAATTGGGAGCTTGGCATTCACCTAGAAACCCATAAATAAGGAGAATACGGCAAACTTTCAATTACCCTAAGTAGGCTGCCAACAGCCACATCAGACACAGGCTGATTTGCCACTGATTACTATTCTCCCAGGCACTTAATCCTTTGTCAAGTGGCACATATCACGAAATGTAAATGCTCTACTAATTTTAAAAAAAAGTGCATAATACAATCCAAAGACAAAGGGGTAAGATACTTTTGATGATATGCACCCTTTGGTTATTATACAAATGAGAGCTTGGTGCACAGTTAGAATGAAGATGCATTCCCTGATACAAGTTACTGATGTGGCAGAATTTCTATTACTTAAGAAAAAAGCAAAATGATAATCAACCCCACAGATCAATCTGTAAGATCAACCTAACTAGTATTGAAAAACAGCAGCCAGCTGGCAATACCATATCCTAAATGCATATGTTGTATACCAAGTTTTTAAAAACTGGAAAACTGCTTTTAAAGTCCACATTTCTACTTTAGCCTACCTGCAGGGCTCAGTGTGACAAATAACTTCCACCCAGGGCCAAGTTTAATAAGCTCATTTTCCTCACCCCCAACTCCTATTCTTACAATCACTCCCCACTGTTCAGAAACCTGGGCCTCCAACCAATGGCACCCGAGTACCCTTGGCAAGGATAGATTAGGACAAGGTAGGAGGGCTTTCAATAAAGCTAAATGTATTCCACTGAAATGACTGTCCTTTATTTTCTTCCTAAGAATCTGTCCTTCTAACTCTAAGTGTTTAGATGTTGTTTCTTAAAATAATGCTAACAAAATTAGCTTTTCCATACCTGATTCTGTCTTCCTGTGAGGGAACTCAGTAAGTGGACAACCCCTTTGGTCTTTAAAAATATTTGTTTGTTTTGTGATATTGAACCCAGGGCCTCACACATGCTAGGCAAACGCTCTACTACACCCTACTCCCTTTGAGACAGGGTCTCACTGGGTCTCACTGAGCTGCCCAGGCTGGCTTCAAACTTACAACCCTCCTTATGTAGCCTCTTGAGTAGCTGGGATTACAAGTGTGCACCACCTCACCCAGCTTCATTAAGTTTTACTGATCCATGAAGTTTGAAGTGTAGGGATTTCCTGTCTAACCTTTCTCCCTATCAAAATAAGCCCTGAATTCAGTCATATACTGTGTTGCCTAGTTTTCCCATAACCCCAAATCATAAATGGGCTTCTCATAAACTAGCAGTTCAATGACACAAAAGAACCTCTCTTCATTGAAGGGTGTCAAGTGCCCTTACTGAACCCAGAGATTTAAAGGATCTGACAACATACCTTTAAGGTTGGACTTTATATCAAAAAAGTAACTTCGCTTTGCTTTGATTTAATGGTGTACTGAAAGAAAAGGTTACTATGAGACCTCCCTTCCCTAGTGAGGACACTGGCCGAAACTCTTCCATCCTCTAAATTTAAGCTGCTCTGTTTCCCTGCCCAAGGCCTTCTTATTACAGGATATGAGATTTCTGAAAATTCTCCCATTCCCTCTCTCTTATTATTTACATATATATATATGTCTATGTGCATATATAAGGTAAGAATAAATATTCCTAAAATTCTCCCATTCCTTCTCTTTTCACCCTTTTCCTTAGGCCACACTCTGGTGCAGGCTCCCCTCGCCCTAAACCCAGGAAGCAGTGTGACGCTTCTCTTCCTGATGGCCAGTGAGCAGCCATTGTTCTAGGCACAGAATTTCTGTTATTAGCCCCTAACTGGGAGAGCTGGACAGTGATGTCAGCCAAGAAACCACAGACAGGCCTGTGTCGAAGGGCAAAAGTAAGGGTGAAGGAGAAAATATTTGGTCAGGACAGAGCCACAAGTGACTTCAGCTTGAGACACTGAAAGCTTAAATCAAGTGGATGCCTTCGTGTCAGGAAGTCTCAGTTTAATGTGCATAAATGTTACTAAGCTCAGTAAGGGATGAGGATTAAACTCTAGGGGCTTAGAACAAACCACAGTACTGACAATGAGCAATAGATACCCTTTAAATAATATAACAAGAAAAACTGTAAAATTTGGTTTAGCTAAATAACAATAATATCACTGTATTGTAAATTAAATGCTTACCCTTGTGAATTAAATGCCTAATTATATTACAGAGTTAAAACTACCCCATTGTCAAATATGGTCCATTTGCACTGGCTGGATTTTATTTTATTTCTACATAGACTGTTCTGGAATACTTACTCCTCATTGTCTGCAGTTGACAGGACACAGTCCCTTGTTCCCATCTATAGTTGAACTTGACTGAGTCGTTTAACAGGTTGTCCCACACAAAGAGAATAAATTGCCAATGCCTCGTTTTCAAACTAATGATTAGATTTATCAGTCAGATCACTCCCCAACTATTCTTGCCCTATCATAGATATGTAATTACATACATGAATGTCCAATAATTTTCTAAATTTCTAAGTGTCATTATTAATTTATACTAGAAAGTTATGAAAGGAAAAATAGCCACTGGCTTGCTCTCTGTACAACTCTTACTACAGTGCTTATTAGCAATTAACAAAGGCTTTTAATGATACCAAGTTCCCAGTAATCACTGACCTCCAAATACATTTACCCTGTCCAGCACGTAATCTTACACGTCCTGATAAGTTTGCAACATGCTTTCACTCTCCTCTGGTGGCAATTTAGCCAGCTAATCTGGGTGAGAAGATGAAAGCGAACACATACTAGGAGCCCCACCTGCCTGTAGCACACTGACAGGGCCCCGGGATTACAACTTGGTTAATTTTCACTCTATCTGGCAGGGAAAATAAGCCAGTTCAGCAGAAAACAGTAAGATAATGTCTAGTTGACAAGAAAGCCTGCCATATTTTGGAAAATAAAAGGAAATGAAAAGAAAGCAAAAGAGGAAGGAAAAGAAGGGAAGAATTAATTTAGCAGATTCTTTTACAAACAAATGAGAAAAGAAGAAAAGCGCTGTCTTCTTTCTCCCAACCCCTTTCCATCAAGTGCTAAATATAAAACTACATGAACCTGATTTTCCCCATCTAGCTCCCTAGAGCACAAACATACACATGCAGAAGCAGAGAGAAACAATTCTCACTATGTTGCTCCCCTTGTAGAAAAGAAATGAAGTCTTTTCATTTTTTACATAAATTTGAAAAAGCCATTGGTCTATATGGGTTTCCAGCTGCTAAATGGGGCTGGTTATCACTTAACATGTTATAATGCACCTTACCTAAAATCTCCTTACAACTGGTTTCAATAGAAGCAAATGAGATAGATTGGAACTGCCAGCTGTTTGTTATTCTTTGAGATTCTAAAAATGTGAAGTGGGTGCCCTAAGTCACATAACAGATCCTAAGGCCACTAGGCCCCTGCTCCTATTGACTAACTTAAAACACTCCAAAGCTACACTTCTGAATAAGAAAGGTGAGAGAGACAATGGACAGAGAAGCTCAATACATTAAAATTCACAAATACCTAAAACACAAGGATAATAACATTTGGAAGTGGCAGGGAAAAGGACTATGGATTTCTTTATATAACACATAGTAATTTCAATAAATATAAATAATATTTTGTAGTACATATATTTGCAGTGCAGAAAACATATATTGAATACTTTAGACCTATAAAGGATTCTACTAAAACAAATACCTATTTAAGGGCCGGGGATATAGCTCAGTGGCACAAGCACCTGCCTAGCAAGGTCCTGAGTTTGATTCCCAGTACCAAAAAAAATAATAATAATTACAGTTACATCCAAAAAAATACCTATTTAAACTTCCATCATCAAAAAAAAAAAAAAAAACTTCCATCATCAAATATAAAAAGAAAACAAAAGAAAATACTGGGGCACACCTGTAATTCCAGCTATTCAGGAAGCTGAGGCAAGAGGATCACAAGTTCAAAGTTAGTCTAAGCAACTTAGAGAAATTCTGTCTTAAAATGGAAAATGAAACAGGACAGGGGATGTAGCTCAGTGGGAAAGTGCTTCCCTAGCATGCACCAAGTTCTGTATTAATTCCTAGCACTGAAAAAAAAAATTATAATTCTACATCCACATGTGACCTAGACTGCAATTTACTGCTCTTCTATAATAAAAGGGGCTTTACATTTAAAACAATCCTCAACATTCCTTATCTGCTTGTCACATTCTGGTCCTAAACACAGGGAGAAAGAAGTATGATATTCTTAAGTTTATGTACTGAGTGCCATATCTCTTGGACCAAAATAATCAGAGGTTCAGCCTGGAGCTGGAAATAAACCTGAGTGCCTCTGGAGGCGCCTGCCTGGAGTAAAGGTTACTACAATGAGAGGAACTGAAAAAGGCAGCGTGAGGCACTGAAAGGCAGAAACTTGCTGCAAATGAGAGTCCTGATGCCAGCAAGGGCTCCAAAGAAAGTTAACTCCAGATGTGAAGATAGGGCTTTGCTTTTAATTTCCATTTATTTCCCAAGCACTAACCATGGCCCTTGAACCTAGTTTCCTGAGTAGGTTTTCTTAGTTGCCATACATATTGTTGGCTCTAATTAATCAGCTTT
Source organism: Dinomys branickii (assembly GCA_004027595.1). Lineage (NCBI taxonomy): Eukaryota > Metazoa > Chordata > Mammalia > Rodentia > Dinomyidae > Dinomys > Dinomys branickii. Next base: position 67,503 of record PVLD010007006.1, read on the forward strand.
CTGTCGCTCTTCAGTCTGCTGTAAGCACTTTCGACCCAGGGTTCCTTTCCTCCCCACATCCAAGGGGACCTTTGCAGTGTTTGGAGACATTTTGAGTTGCCACCAGCTGGAGTGGGAGGCTATTAGGATCTAGTGGGTAGAGATCAGAGATGCAGGTAAACATCCTATCATACATAGGATAGCTCCCTACAACAGACTTACCTAGATCAAAAGAGCAATAGTGCTGAGATTATACCGTGAGACTATGCACCCAGGCTGTAATGGTTTTTTTTTTGTTCTGTCTTTGCTTTTTTGTCTTTTTGAGACACAGTTTTGCTATGCAGATCAGGCTGGCCTTGAACTCACTTTGTAACCCAGGCTATCCTGAAACTCGCAGCAATCTTCCTGCCTCAGTTTCCCAAGTACTGGGATTACAGGCATGCACCACCACACCCGGTGCTGTATTTTCTAAATACAGCTGTGTACTAATGTCACTAACACAACACACTTTTGAATCCTAGGGGATAAAGTTTTGTGTTACTTTCTTCTGTGCTTTATTTTACTAAACTGAATACTTAAGTTTTCATGCCTGTTTCTAAAGTATATCCAATTTTTTTAAAGGAGGAGTGGGGAGAGCTGGGGACTGAACCCAGGGCCTCACGCATTCCAACGACTGCTACTACCAGTGAGCTATACTGCCGGTTTCTTTCTTTTTTCTTTTACTTTTTTTTGTCTTTTTGAGACAGGGTTTCACTATGCAATTCAGGCTGGACTTGAACCCTTTTCAGCAATTCTACTGCCTCAACCTCCGGAGTGCTGGGATTTCAGGCTTGTGCCACCATGCCTGGCTTCACTGCCAGTTTCTGTACATAACTTTCAAAACATGAAGTGCTTTGACTCTATGGCCTAATTCTTAATGTACAGATTAGTTGAACAGATTATAAGAACATAATCTGAAAAAAAAAGAATAGTGTCAAAACTGAGAAATCCAGACTTTGTAGAGTGTAGGACACCTATTTTTCTAAGGATTTAAACACTAACATTTAAGTAGGCCTCAGGCCTGCAGAACACAGGCCAGACACTGAATTGAAGTGCCAAGAGTTAATGAAATACTAAGTCTTTTCCTAGTACGAACCTAATATTCACCTTCCCTCCAAGGAAACTGAGGGTAAGGGCAGTTTTACTCATTGTACTTTATAAAAGACTAAACCTGAACTCTGGGAGACATTCTGGAGCACAGCTTCTCTAATTCCTTAATTTGTGCATTTTAACTAGAATCAGTATTTTCTAGAGAAAGAATAAAAGGCCAAGTTCATAAGGATTTGTCTAGGTCACCAAGTGGCTCAGTTGTGAAATTAGTCTTTAAACTTAAATCAATTTTCTCTTAGACTTATCCTTTTTGCATAGCTGACCTCAAAAATTTACATTTCAGTACACACCAACTTTATTAGAAGATTTAACTGTAATTTTTTTTTTTTACTTTGTCATCCTTTTCCTAAAGTAGTCTGACTCTTGATCTTAAGAGCCTCTTTCCTGCCTTACTAATTAGCATGTGGAATACAGCTTAATTTTTACCAAAAGTCCAAGACTTTAAAAAATGACATTTTGAGTACTGGTTCTTGACACTTAGGAATATTTAGCTCAAATGATCTAGTGATTAATTTCAATTTTCCTGCATAGGAAATAGAGGAGTTGGGAAAAGGAGGTTACATTTCATCAAAATATTTTAATGTAAAAGAGACCATTTTTATAAGAGGTGAGAAAAATGAAGGGAAAACAAAATAAATATTTTTCTTTCTTTTTAACCAAACTGTATGAATATCCTAAAGGTGTTTTGAGGGGTATTAGCAGTTACTGTACCTACAAGAGTGCTAACATCTGGGAAATAGCTTGTGTCCTCACCCCACCTTTATCCCCTCAAGGAGTCAGTCACACAGAGGCAGATGAAATTTCCAAAATGTTGTTCACCATTTTATCCTACATTTCCCAAACTTATAAAGACCAAATAATATTTTTTAGTAAAACTTCTATTTAGCTACTTCTTCCATTTTGTTACCATTTTATTTGAAGTCATTTTAGCAGCTGATCCAAAATCCACCAGTTTGATATGTCCCATTCGGTCAATGAGAACATTCTCAGGCTTGATGTCTCTGTAAACAAATCAAGACCCTGGATTAGTGTTACCTTCTCCATGCCAATCAGCAAGTGAATGCTCTCCTAGGATCTTAATTTGGCCAAGAGTTTGGTTTATATAATCTTTTATATAGAATTTCCCTTGTTGGTAGGTATGAATGACTACCATATATTTTGCAGCATAAATTTTTAAAAAGAAATGGAAGAACAAGAAAGGAAAGGAAGCAACTGCATGTTACTAGACAGAGTATTTCTGTTAAAGATACACATTTTACATTACAAAAACTAAGGAGAAAAGATGCTAAGTAATTTGCTCAAAGTCATGTGGCTAGTTGAGTGTTTATTTTAGGTTCTGCAATTCCTAGGCTAGCCATCATTACATTCTCACAGCATTCTCAGATATTCGTAAAACACCAGGTGAATGAGAACAGGAAGAAACACCAAGTAATTGAGAACTATGTGGAACAATTTGTGTAAATTACTAACAGGGACAGTTAGAGGTATACTATGATTTGGATCTTAATGTTGCACAGTCCCTAGAGCGTTACTGTTGGGAAGTGGTAGAACATTTAAGGAGTGGGACCTAGTGAAAAGTCTTCTGGTCACTGAGGGTGTGTCCTCAGAGGGCCTCTTCCACTCACTTTCTTGCCTCCTGGCCATGAAGTGAGTGGTTTTGGTCAGCCACACACTTCCACCACCATGTGCTACATCACCATAGGCACAAATCCCAAAACTATGAACTAAAATAACCCTTTCCTTTCATAAGCTGATTATCTCAAGTATTTGATACACCAAGTACAAATACTATGATCTTCTGTTCCTACATGATATGCAGTTCTTTCTGCAAATCAAATTCAGTTTGTCTACCAGATAACCAAAGAAGGCATGCAGGAGTTCCTGATACTATTAGCTACATCATTAGCTCATAATAGACCTTACTAGCAAACTTGAGAACATAACAATTCTATTTGTGTGTGTATGTGTCTTTTTGAGACATGATCTTGCTATGCATTTCACTAGCTTGAGTTCACTCTGTAGCCTAGGTGGTCTCAAACTTGCAATGACCCTCCTACCTCAGCCTCCCAAGTGCTGGAATTACAGGCTGGGATTACAGGAATGTGTCACCACGCCCTGCCTAATATTACAATTCTAGATCTATTTCCTTGTGTAAAAGCAAGCTAAAATGTCTACCATTTCAGAAAGTTTACTTTCAGCCAGTTTCAGGGAAGACTGACTTAAAATTGGACAATGCATTATTTTGATCCTGAAATCATTCATCTACTCATTTCATACAGGAACTCTACAGTGATACAAAATAGTTCTCAGTATGCTACTGAGAAGTCTCACTTACCGATGTACATATCCCATCTGATGAACACTGTGAACAGCTAAAATCAGTTCAGCTAGGTAGAACTGAATCATATTTTCATCTAATTGGTCCTCATATCTATTCAAAAGTGATAGCAAATCCCCTCCAGGCTGATATTCCATGACCTGTAAGAATGCCAAAGTGATTAGTTTTTCACATACCCAAAGAAGGGAATGCCTCAGTTAGAACCTCAAATACCACCTGACATGTTATAATTACATTGTCTCCACAAAGCAAGGGAGATGTGTGAGACATATTGTAAGACATAGGATGAGGTCTCTGCCCTACAAAAATTATATTCGTTACCCAAGAGAATTGATATAAAGAAAGACGAGTCCCAGTCACCATGCACAATGTTTGCGAGGCAAGTCTAAAAAGTTGAATTAAATCCACCCACTCCCCACCCACCCACATTGACACTCCAGACATTCCCTAGGATTAAGTATGCAGCGTAGATGGATATTCCTGGAGGGCAACAAACTCTCTTACATCCTTTTTGCATTCCTCTCAGCACACAGCAGAATACAGAAGGCAAGCAATAAATGTGATACCATCTCTTCCTTTTACAGTCAAGTGTGGAAGGTAACTGAGTCTCTATTAAAAATTTAACTACAAAAACATACCCTCTGACCTAGTAATGCTACTTCTGATGATTTATTTTATAGGTCCTTACAATAGTTTGCTGAAAAACAGATAAAGATTCACTGCAGCATTGTTTGTAATGGGGAAAAAACTGAAAATCATTCAAATATCCATTCACAAGAGACTGGCTAAATTATATTATATCTAAACAATAGGATATGATGTAGGTATTAAAAACAAATGAATTCCATCTACTCATACTCCTGTGAAAAGCTGTCCATGACAATATAAAATGATATCTTCTATAAGATAAAATGTATCTTCTTATTAGAAAAAGTATTAATCTGTTGGTGTATGTAGAAAAAAACTTGGAAGAATATAAAGCCTCAGGAAAAATGTTTTGTTTACAAAAAAAAATTTTTCCTACCCCAAAGAACTGAAATCTTTCCTCCTTTTGATGATAACTGGGTATGTGTAATATTCCTGAGTCAATATATGGCCTTGAGGCCAGTTAACAGGGAGGCTTCAGACTCCAGCTGAAGAATTTACCTTTCTGCCTCTCACTTTTATCCTCTGTAAAATTGGGATAAGACTAATCCCCTTGCAGCATTAAGCAAAACAAGGTCTTTGGAGGGCTAGAGAAGGTGCACGGTACCCATATGAGGTCTTCAACTACCACTCAATTCCTGTCCTTCCCCTCCCTTCACAGCACAGTCCTTTTCAAGCTGGAGAGAAGCTGGGATCCAGTCTGACCATCACGGCAACCATGTTAAACTCTACAGAGTTCTCCTATCTTTGGCTCTGATTTCCCACTTTGATGGCCATGTCATTATTTTCTGGAAAAAGGCAAGATTCAAATACAGTTTTAAAAATAAAACACTAAATCTACCAAACACTACATTCCAGAAGCCAACTCTTGGATTTAAATTATCACTATTATCCTCCAAACCCATTTGCCTTCAGATCATAATTAGAAAAAAGCTCTAGGTAAGGCAGATGGGGAGCATCTGCACAAATCCCTCTGGGCCCCAGGCTGGTCCAGTAAAGATTCAGCACCAGCTCAACCCTGAACCAAATATCCTTAGCCATTCTCCCTGAGGGCTCCTGGTAACCTGGGAGTCTACCCTACTCACATGGCTTCTTGCACTCAAGACACTCAACCAGGCCCTGGACAACTGCATTTGACAAGAGTTCATTTGCACTGCAACTCCTGAAAACAAATTAATTTATGAATTAACAAGAGCAACACTTAGAAGGGGCAGCACCTAATGTGCATACTTTACTTCCTCCAAATTCACAGCAGACATAAGTTCCTCGTCACAGCCCTAAAGCAGCCCACAGGAGCACCTAGCTGCCTGTAGCTCACCCACTCATCCCAACCTGGTTCTCCGCAGGCCCTAGGCATGTGGGTGAATGCTAATTTATATGTCTGTTTTAAATATATGTTGCCATTAAAAAGGTCTGAAACATCAAAAAATTCACACATAATAACAGAAGTACTCATACTTTTAGAACTCAAATGTCTTAAAATAAGAACAATGCATATTTATGATGACATGCCACAGTTAGAAATTTCCTGTGGTTCTATGAAAGATGTGGAAAAAACCGAACAGCTTCTAAGTTTAAGGGACTGAGAACACAAACACATAGCAGTTGCTGGAAACTTCTCAGAGCTCACAACCTGACTAGTATTTGGTACTTAGCATCTATTCCTAAACATTCCATTTGTTACGGCCAGCAGAATAGTTCAGAAAATAAGCACATCTTAAAAGGATTAAAAAGTTACATGTTCTTTACTCCTATTTAAGATCCCCCCCATTCAAACTAGGTTACTCTTTTCTACAGGTCAAACAACTTCTCGTGTCTTTAAAATCCAGGATTGATTGGAAAAACAAGCAACAAAACTGACAATAGCTGCTAACCAGCAAGCTCCACCACATGGGGCCAAAACAGACACACTAACTGACGAATGTCTAAGTAGAGTGGGTTCTTACCAGAGAAACTAATGAAACCTGACCCATCAACATAATTCCAAACAACCACGTTACAAATTTCAGCTGTGCACCACAAGGAAAACTTCGTTTGGACATTTACTGAGTAAATTTGGCTACACCAAAATGTTATCCATGTTCCAAAACTACATTGTGGGGTATAGTTGCTCATTCTATAATGCATGGAGTCTATGAGAAAGAGGGTTTGTGTGAAGCCAACTACTTAATTATTACAGTGTTGAGTGAGATATAATAAAGAACCAGGACTTGGGAGCTTTCAGAAACATCTTTGAACTGTTGAAAATGGTACCAAAAGGCTCCAAAAGCATCATCAAAAGTCACAAAACTGAGTTTTAAATCTTCCTGCCAGATGACTTGCCATGACCCAAAGACTGAAGTCAGCAGGACACTATGAATTCATTAAGGACAAAGTCACCATCAGAAAACGTGTCCAACAGTCCATACACCACATGTAACTTCCACCAAAAATGTGACTCAGTTTCTGGTTTTTACTACTCAAAGGCACTGGTCATCCCAAAAAATATAGCATCAAAACCAAAAGACTACTAAGTCCTCCAGAACAGGATTTCTCAGGTTTTTCTGCCCATCAAAACCACCAGAAGTGCTTTTTAAAAATAAAACATGTTCCTCCAAATAAATACTTGACGGTCTAATATGTACCAGTCAGGGGGCGGGGATATAGCTCAGTGGCACAAGTGCCTGCCTAATGTGTGCCAGGCACTGTTCTAAACAGCAAGAAACAGCAATGAAGAAGACAAAAATACTTGCCTTCATTGAGCTGTCATTTTATGGGACTAAAAAAAAAATTAATAATAATAATAATCAGTATAAAAGAGTAAATTACATCTGCTTCCCATCCCACCTGCTTGGGGAACTTGTTAAAAATATGGATTCCTGGGACTGACTGACTCCAGACTCTATGGCTCCACAAGTGTAGTCAAGGAATTTGCATTTTTCATGAGCTACTAGGGCAATTCTGACACAGCCGGCCTAGTACTGCACCGGGACCCACCGCTGAGCAGGTTGCAGAACCACTATGGCTCACACTCCAATCAAATTAAAAGCTTCCACTGCAGAGGTGCCCTTGAATAGACCTCGCCTTTAATATAACCATCACTTCTGCGCTCATATTTTTTCAGTGACTACCTGGAACCTTTCTGAATATTAAGACAAGATCACAGACAACCAAGGGCTGGAAAATAACCAGTTCATCAGCAGTGAAGCAGTAATCTTCCAAGCTTGCAAGCACTAGAATGTCTCCTGCACACAGTGAACACCTACAGGTCACCCAAGTGGGGATCACCAAGCATAGTAATCAAAAGCCAGGGAGAGAGAAGAGAGGAAAGAGCCCTCCAGTAAAACAGCCCTAAAAAATGTCGCCATCCCACTGGTGGCAGAGAAAGCACGGTGGCAGAGAAAGCACAACAGCTGACAGCCGCGCCTGAATGGGAGTTATAATGGATTTGCTTTTTTAAAGCAGAGACTTTCAGGCCAACAGAGACAGAACCTTCTGATGGCAGCAGCTGCAGATGTTAATTCAAGGGCAAATCTTACATGTGCTCCATTTGGAAGGAACGGGTGCTTCCCTGGTGGTGTTTGCATTGGTAACCCAAGTACTCCGAGGACAATTTCCATCCATTGTGCTGAACTTCAAACAAAGGACAAATGTGTATGTACGCATGTGCCCACATGCATGCTTGAGTGTATATGACTGCACATGGGGATATGAATATTTAGTAGTTCTTTAGTATTGCTATGGTTTGAAAGAGTCCAGCTCATTTTTGAAAATTTAACCCCCAGATTCCTATAATGATGATATCTGGAAGTGAGGCCTTTGGAGTTGATTAGAGCCGGTTAAACCCATGCTCTTAGATTTCTCAGCTTCCAGAACCATGAGCCAAATAAACTTCTATTCTTTATCAGTTACCCAGCCATCAGTATTTTGTTATAGCACCAGGAAACAGACTAAGACAAGCACTCTATTCCAATTTGCACAAAGCATCATTAGAAACATGCTGTGCTAGTCACCTCTTAAAAATGCAACCTTTAAATGCTTGCACAACTGAAGGTGCCATGAAAAAAACAGTGATGTCCTTGGCATCATTATCATTATCTGCCAATGTTCCTGGTCTTTGGCATGGTGGGGGAGGAGAGGGCTCCTATAAGCAGACTGGCCCCTGGAAGAGACCCTGTGCTATTCTTGAAGGGCAAGGTGACCTAGCAAAAGAGAAAAGGCCCTTTATCTCAGAAAATATGAATCCCAGCCTGATTCATTCATCTATTAAAAAAACCCTTATTGAGTACTGAATCATCCAGAGTCTCAGCAAGAAACAGCATGCTCAAACTAGGTAATTGAGGATATTAATTAATGAAGAGGCTATTTACAAAGGTTAGGGTTAGTTTAAAGGAAATAAACATAGGACAATGGAGCACCCAGGGCTAGCAACAACAGGGGATAGGCACCATTCCGGGGCCCAGAAGAACAAGGAAAGGGATTCTGATGTGTACACAACTACTGGTAGGACAAAAGGAAGAAGCAATAACCAGAAACTAATTTAGAGCTTTAACTCTAAGACACTGATTCTGAAAGTGAGATACCTGGCGCAGCAACAGTATCACCTATTAATTTGCTGAAAATGCAAATTCAGTTGAACCTACCCCAAACCTACTTAAGCAGAAACTCTGGGGGTAGGGCCAAACAAACCAGGACAACATGATGAAACTGTGGCTCCTAAGTGGCAAAACCCCCAAATGCACTCACTGGAAATATGCATCAAAACACCAGAACACAAAACAATGATTTCAAAGGCACAGAAAACTCACGGAAATCCCCGCCAGGCAATAATGCACTCAGCAATTGAACTGGGGTCAAGAAGAAGAATTAATATCTTGTTCACCAATGAGAAAATTGAAGCTGAAAAGGCCAGTGACTCTAGGGAGACCAAACAAGGAATAGCAATAAAACAAGAATGAATATTATAAGTAACAGCCTCTTTCTGATGGGCAACTGGCTTCTAAACCCTGGCTTCTGAAGCAGCAACACGTGAATACACACGCCTGGAGAGTTTTACAAAATGCCTGAAAATTCATATAATCTTAGCCAAAAGATCAAAACAGCACATGTCTAATTGTCAAAACTACCATAAGCTGCCACATTTCAGATGAATAAACAGAGTTGTCTTCATTAACTCTCTCCTGACTCCCAGTGATATAATGCAGGCTGTTGTGCACAAAGGCCATGGAGTCAGTATCTAGAAACAGTCCATTTCCAAACTGTTTCTATATGAAGAAACACTACTCACAAAATTGCACAGGTGTAAGATGATGACAGGAGAGGAAAGATAAACTAACCCCAAGCAGCACATCAAAGTAAGACCCTCTCAGCAGTGACCCTGGATGCAGCAGCACAATGCAATGACAAATAATAAGGAAGGCGGAGCTAGGAGGCCCGGCTCCAAACTGCAGCGGCCCCATTCCTCCCCTTCTTCCACAGTAATAAGAACTGTACCTGGATATAAGCCACCCATCTAGACAGTACACATCCGGCTCTCCCTACAGAGATGTTCTGGCTGACATAATAGGTGAGAAAATGATGGGTCCAACTTACACATCATTCTGTGTAAAAGGAATTTGCTTGCTCTGAATTCCTGCTCTTTTAACAGCCAGCTGGAACACAGACATAAAATGGCCCAACTTCAATCACATAGAAGCCGACAACATCTTAAGGAAGGGAGGAGCCACAAGTTGGAAAGAACCTGGGTCCCTAAATTATCACATGTAACAGAGTTGCTTCACCAGCTTGGATAGTATGCTGGGGTCTCTTTGTTACAGCAGCTGAGCCTATGCTGTAACTAATACCTCTCCATATGCAAATCAAGAAAAACATTTGGAATTAACAGAAAAAAGAAAATGTAAGATCACAGGAGGGAAAGGAAGTTGATGGGCAATTATAAGCTGAGAGCCAGGGTAGCTTGAAGAGGCCCTCAGCATGAAAAATATCAATACAAAGACATTCACAAAGAACTTAGATACAACATACCTCAGGTGGTAAGTTGCAAAACAATGTTTTCTTTGTAAAGATCAGCAGTTTCACAAAGGACACTGATAAAGGCATCTGTTATACAGAATTAAACAGATTTCTTCATGAACCAGATCAACAAAGCACAGTTTCCATGGGCCACCTGCCAGAATACTGTACTAGACTAGCCTTGGTATATATAACCAGATGCTACACTGGAGTTTGGTACCATTTTCTATTCACCAAAAAAACTATAAGCCACATTCATTGGTCACTAAACATGGATCTCTTCAACCATCAAAGTTCAAGAGAACCCAAGTTCAATTTCCTTGCTCTGTACTCTAACTTTTTAAAAATCTTACTGAGACTGTCTTGATTACATACTTTAGAGAGCAAAACTCCCACTGCTAACTTAATATGATTTCTGTAACACAATAAGTAAATTTGTATGCAAATCAGATTTCTATGAAATTAATCATGTATTCATCCAATGAATATTTCTCAGGCATTTATTTGGTAAAGCTCTACCGAAAGCAAGAGAAATATAATTGCTCCTCTCATACAGGAAGTGGCCTGGTAGAAGAGACCAACAGCCACTCAAGGAGAATTAGATGGTGTTATGAGCATATATTAGGGTACCCACCCCAGAAATAGAGGATCCAGGAGGTGTTTCTAGAATTGACATCTAATCCAAGGGCAGAAAGAGGAATAGAAATTAGTCAGGATAACAAAGAGTGAACAGCGTGCAGAAAGGTCCAAGGCAAAGTAAAGCAACAAAAGGGAGCTCAAAATGAGTGTAAAATGAAGGGGGAGAAATGGTACTTGACAAGAATATTCTGAGGGACATGTGAAAAAAGCCTTGAACCATGTTGAAGAGTCTCGACTTCATCCAGAGGCTTGAAGAATTTTAACAATAGGATGACCTGGCTGCAGTACATGGAAGACTTGGGGGGGAGGAGACAGATGGCAAACAGAATACTCAGAAGGGTTTTCATAGTAATGCAGGCAATAGAAAACCAAGGGTGGGACTCACAGAGCAGCAGTAGGACTAGAAAGATGATGAGACAGTAAGGAAAGACCTCTAGGATGCAGAGTCCTATTTTCTTTTTCATTGATTTAAAATGTATCTTCAATTAAGCTGCATTAGCATTACAAATTAGTGATCCTCTGCCAGCGAAGTTTACTATAATATGTAAATTTCTCCCAAACTTCAAAGGTTTAGAGATTTGTAAGTGGTCAACAAACACAACAGAAGTTCAGTTCTTTATAACATTGCAGATCTAGGGTCCCCTGCAGTCCGTGTACTTCATATGTGCCATTTAACACCCTCATTAAGGTCTAGGATATCACCTCATAATCAAATGCACTCACAATTTTGTAGAAAAATGTGAACCACTCTAAAGGCAATGAATAAGGACTGTAGATAACCCTAGGAGAGCTTAGGTCAGGTTTTGCTATAAATCGAGTTTAAGTTAGATTTTGCTGTCAAGCAAGCAACATAAGAACCCGAGGTCATTCAGAGCTCTGGGTATTTCAGAATCACAGATAATAGATGGTGGATCTATGATCACAAGTTAATTCCTATGCTAAGTTTGGGTTTTTATATGAAAAATATACCCTTAGAAAGTATTTTACTCCAAAGTACCAAAGCACTTAAGAAGAAAATGCAGACAAATAACTGCAAGACCCTCTGAGTAATACCCAGTTGAGGTGCTAAAGAAGGGTATAAAAATGTCGTCGAACCCAGTATCAGTGTGCTGAGGCAAACAACTCCAGAAAGTAGCTGTTTTTTAAATCTTTCCCACTTCACAAGATGGCAAATGGAAAAACTGAGACACTGCTAAGTATGTTAATGCCAGTGGCAGGATCGAGAAAGTAGCCTCTCAGCCAAACTGCCCCCGAAGAGAAAGGTCTCGCTGGCTGACAGCCTGCACTAGCAGGGCAGCCAGTCAATATCCCCAATCTGAGGAGTATTCCCCAAGAGCTTTATCCAAGCAGAAGTCCACAGCAGCTAACACAATTAAGAAAAAGAAATGGAGAGTTCCTTGTAATGTGACAAAATCAGCTGGTGGTATTAAGAATAATGCTTTTGAAATGGGAAATTCTCAAAATAGCCAGATACTACCTTCTGAAGATGCAACTTGGAAAATGTTGATCTCTGAAGGAAAATACTACTGCCAACATGTAAGAAAACTGCAGCTGAGTGTCTCTCCTGGGGACACAGCTGATCAACATCAGGGCACACAGGTAGCAGGCAAGCCTCTCTGAAGCAACTGTGAAGCAAGCTGACCACATGCGAGCGACGATTCCTCAACTGAGTTCCTTTACACGGAGCACTCAGGATTTGTCATCACCTCTACCAAAACTGACCTTGATGGTAGGAAATCCCAAAGCATCTCAACATTTCCTTTTAAGAAGCAGCAGCCTCATGAGACTAGACATCAAAAAAGTAAGCACTTTAAATCAGAGGACGAGAAACACAAGTTTATGGAGCAATGCAAGACACACCAGAAAATGCAAGACAGACCAGTCTCCCCATTCCCTGGCACAGAAGGTTGAGTGAAGATAGGGAGAACTTTTCTACAAGCACTGGCAAATAAACTATTCCAGATCAGAAACAGTTGGTGGAAGCCCCAAAAACTACCCAGTGAGAGTTCAACACAGCAGTTGCCTTTCTTTTACCCTTTTCTTTTGTGAGTTTCTGTAAAAGTTTATCTTAATTCAAGACCAACAAGATAGTCTTATTTTAAGGGCTGGATCAGGAACAAAAACTTTCAAATTTTTCAAATTTAAGAATCTAATAGGGAAAACTTTTCTACAAGCACTGAGAAATAAACTGTTTATTCTAGATTAGAAAGAAAGTCCAGGGCCAGGGATATAGCTCAGTGGCATACGCGCCTGCCTAGCAAGCACAAGGTCCTGAGTTCAACTCCTGGTACCAAAAGAAAGAAAGTCCGTGAAAGCCCCAAGAACTGACCAGTGAGAGTTCAAGATGGCAGTCCACCTCTCTTTCACCCTTCTCTTTTATGTGAACAAAAGTTTGCCTTAATTCAAAACTAACAAGATGGTCTTGTTTTAAGGGCTGGAACAGGAACAAAAATTGTTTCTAGGATATACTTTTTAAATTTAAGAATCTAATCTCCTAAGAACTTAAATAAGACTTCCAAGTGAATTTTAGAATTGTATCTGATATGCTATCTATGCATCAAGGAAATCTATGTCACCCTTTAAGGAATGAAGTAGGTCCTGGGTTCAATCCTCAGCACCATAAAAAAATAAAGTAGATAGTATATAAGGATGTCTGGGATAAACTTTTAAAGGCAAAAACAGAATCTAAAGAGCCAAATGGAGGGTAACACACCATTTTTGTAAAACAAACTACATATATGAGCATATTCAATTTAGTTTTCATAGGGCATAAGTAAGGCTCGGAAAGAATATATATCACCATCAACATTTGCTTCCTAGACAGAAAAACAGGCACAGCACTTTCCCTTCGACTTCATCCAGTATACATATTGATGGGATAGTGTGGTATTTCAACACACATAAACAATGTACCATAATCAAAGCAGGTGATTAACATAGCCCCAAACACTTATCATCTGTTTATGTTAGGAACATTCAAAATCATCTCTTCTAGTTATTTTAAAATACGCAAAATATTATGAGCTATACTCACCCTACTGTGTCACTGGACACCAAAACTTAATTCTCCTTTTTAACTGTATTTTTGAACCCATTAGCCAGCCCTTCTCTTTCCTTCCCTCTCCTTCCCCTACCCAACCTCTGGTAAACATGCTACTCCTATTTCTATGAGATCAACTCTTAGCTTCCATGAATAAGTAAGAATATTCTGCATTTTCTTGTAACAATCATGAAAATAATATTAAAGTAAGATTCTATTAAAGGTAGTTACAGACCATTTCCAAATAAATGACTTCTCATTTTAAGCCACAGCTACAGTACCCAATAGTCAGTGAAGCATTTCTAAATGGGCTCGCTCCTAATCTTTAGAACAAGGAGTACAGGCAGTCACCTGGAAATCAGAAAAGCAACTGAATGAATGAGGGGTGTCATGGCCCTTGGGGGCAAGAACTACATTCAATTTGGCAGCTGTGGTATCTGAGCATCAGAGAGCTTGGCTCATTCTGAAAAGATATAGATAGATATAAAGACTCACCAGGTAAAGATTATTTTTGTCCTGAAAGGCATACTGTAATTGGGGGATCCAAGGGCTTGTGCTCCGAGATAGTATGTTCCGTTCTTCCTCAAAAAATGAAACCTAGGGGAAAAAGAAGCTTTTTAGTCAAGTATAATATGAAGAACTAAACATGAAGAATGCCCTTTCTTCTGTTTTTAACCCTAAACTGATGCTTCTATTTTAAATTTTGAAAAAAAATCACTTAACCTGGCATGTCACCACTCTGTTATTTGCCTACTTTGTTCACACTTTTTGTCAGGTCCAATATATTATCTGTCCAATTATTTACTTAACATCTTTTACAAAGTCAAATCAGTTACTTTGAATAAACTAGAGACAGAAACTGTCACACCCAGAACAGAACAGGTATAGGGACCAGAAAGGAGGATGACAAGTAGGTGTGGGACAGGCCCAGTTCAGCAGATCAAGGGCCCATGTGAAGAAGAAGACAGCCACATGTGCAGCGGCCTGGAGCAAGTTACCTGGACCCATAAGGGGACCAGAAATATCAACAAAGAATAGGCAGTATGCATGCTGATGCAGAAAATAAAAATTTTAAGGGTATAAAATCAGAGGTGGGTTATTGCTATGGTTGGGACAAGTATCCTTCAAAAGGCTATGTGCTACAGTGTTAGTTGGGCTGTTAGAACCCCAGCCCCTTTACCTTTCTTTTGTACCCAGGCCATGAAGTGAACAGTTTGCTCTGTTCTGCTGCCATGATGGGCTACCTCGCCACAGGGCCAAGGCCAGAGGAACAACCAACCACCAAACTGTGAACTACGACAAATCTTTTCACTTTATTCACTCATTATCTCAGCTATTTGTTATAGTAATAGGAAACTGATAAAGTTACAAACATGAAAAGAATGAAAACTAAAATGAATCCTGTGAAGTTGGGCTTTTAATATATACACACATAAAAATGAATATAAAGTAAATGTGTATATGTCTGTGTGGGTATGCATGTGTATATGTGGGGTGTATAGGTACATATGCTGCATCAATATACACATATCTTTAGCACTGTCCACTGAAAGGAATCTGAAAGCAATAATACCCAGTCACAATGCAAATACCCTACATCCAGATCTTGACCTCTAAACAGCATTTTCTACTCCATAGGTTCCTTGGAGAAATGACTGATGCCAGGGGCAGAAAAGTGAAAGTAAATGTACAGAAAGGCCCAAACATTTTGCAATAAAAGAAAACAAGAACACGCTCAAAAATGGTGGCGATTTGTCAAATGGACCCAAATGCCAACTTAAAGAGACAACAGAGACAATCTGAGTATAAAAATAAGAGTAACAGATTGCAATTCACTGACTGAACTAGGGAAATGCAGCTCCACATAAATGAATGAGTGAATACATTGCAAGTTTTGTGAGGAATAGGACATTTCTATCTTCTGAAAGCACCTTCCCATAAAATACTTACTTAGGTAGAAAGGGGAAAGGGGCCTACATGGCAGATACCACTTCATGGAGCAATAAGTGAATATCACTCAGAATGTGACAAATTGAAACTAAGAGTCCTCTGTTGGGGTAAATCAGAGCAGAGGCCCTTATCTGTGCTAGTTCCTGCAAAAGATCTGTAACCTAAATCTATGCGTCATCAGACTAATCTTAAGTTTTACCAAGTAACTGGTCTGTAATCATCAGAAGTGTCAAGGTCATAAGAATCTAGTTAAAAAATAAGGAACAGATCAAGATTGAAGACTAGCATAGCAAGACAGGAAAACTAAATGCCAGGCATGACTGTGGACTGGGCCTTTTTGTTCTAAAGGGTGTGATTGGGACAAGTGGTGAAACTTGAATGCGATCTGAGGATTGGCAAGAATGTATTGTTACTATTTTCCTGATTTTGATGGTTACATTGTGATTCTTGAGACAAGGTCCCTGTCACAAGAAATACACACTAAAGTACTAAAAAGTAATGCATCACCAAATTGTAAACTTATTGTCAAGTGGTTGAAGAAGAAATGCACTGTACTTTCTGACAGCTAATTTTACATGTCAAACCTGCTTCTGCCATAGCACCTAGTTATTTCATCAAATCATTTCTGTGAAGGAATTTCGCAGATGTAGTTATTTTACTATGTATAGTCAGCTGATTTCTAGGAGACTATCCTCAATACTCTGGGTGGGCTCATCTAATCAGTTGAAAGGCTTTAAGAGTAAAACTGCTGTTTCCCTGAGGAAGAAGAAAGTCTGCAGCATGCCTGCAACATCAGCTCATACTAAGAGTTTCCAGCTTACTAGTATGACCTACAGGTTTCTGATTTCCCAGTTTCCACAATCATATAAATCAATTGCTTGAAATGAATTCTACAGATATGTATATATACATATATATGTTCTATAGGTACACTCATATATATGCTATCTGTAGATATACTCTACAGGATACTGCCTTGTGTATACATATGCTACTGTACCTACATCATGTGTATACATAATCTCTCTCTATACATGTGTATTTACATACAGAGTCATCCCTATTTGGGTTGGTTCCAGGTTCCCAGTAAAGAACAGAATCGCAGATGCTAAAGTCCCTCATACAAAATGGCACAGTATTTGCATAGAACCTACCCCCATCTCTATATGTACTTTAAATCATCTCCAGGGTACTGATGAGACCTAACACAATATAAAGTGCTATGGAAATAGTTACACTGTATTTTATAGGGAATAATGAGAAGAAAAAAGTCTGGACATATTCAGTACACTCGTAATTTTTTCCACCAAATATTTTTGGTTTGCTATTGATTGAATCTGCAGAAGTAGAATCCTTCCATATAGAGGGCTAACTATATATATACGGAGTCGGCCCAAAAACTGTATACACACTTCAGGAAGAGGAAATAGTATGATGTTTTCTGTTAGGAGCCACTGGAGCTGGTTATTGGTCAAGCAGTCAAGCTACCTCAGTATTGAAAAGGGCATCTTAACGGACAATTACAGTCGTTAGTCGCTAGGCAACATGACCCCCCCATGATACTAACTTTGCAAGTGTGTAAAATAAACGCCCATACTGTTGAAGTCAGTCCTCTTGCTCATCAGGCAAGAGGTAACTCCACCTGACCCTGGCTGTTGTCTC
Organism: Dinomys branickii; assembly: GCA_004027595.1. NCBI lineage: Eukaryota > Metazoa > Chordata > Mammalia > Rodentia > Dinomyidae > Dinomys > Dinomys branickii. The sequence goes on from PVLD010007006.1 coordinate 84,896, forward strand.
TTGGCTATTACACCTTCTTCTGGTTAGTTCTAACAACACCACCACGAAAGTCACAGGCTTTGCTGTGCTAGTTAATATTCAACAGTTAAATGTTTTTAAATCATTTGTCAGTGTGCTACTTAAAATCACCTTGCATACCCCAAGGCTTAATCCAATCATTTGGCAAACAGCAGCCCCACCCCAGTAATTTATTGCCCAGGCACATAAAAGGTGTTCAGTGGACATCAGCTGAACTGAACAATCGCCACTTTTACTTGCTCACCACTCACTGGGTCTGACCTCTGAAGCGTCCATCAGAGGAAATGGTCTCAGAGGGTCTCTCCCAGTAGTCACAGTACTCCAGGCGAGTGTGCTGGCTTGTCCCAAGTGGCAGGCTGTGTTTACAGGACACCACTTCTCCTTCACCTCTTCTCTGACATTCCCTTTCCACCGCCCCGGTGATGGCTTCTCATTTCTTATGCCCTTAAATTCCAAATCCTCACCATGATTCCATTAAGGACCCTACTTTTCTTTTATAATCACCATCTTGAAGAAGGGATAGATGGTTCTCATTAACTCCTGCCCGTGTATGACTTTAGAAAGCCCCAGCTCACACTCCATACAGCCATTTCAGGTCATTTGCCTGAGGAAGGAACATATATTTCAACAATTCTAGCTTTCTCCTGCGGTGTGGTGCTTCTTATTTATATCTAAAACATAAGCACTGCAAGGTTGAGCTACATCCAATGCCTCTACCCAAAGACCTACAAACATGCCAAATGAAACAAATGCTCTGGAAGGGTGTATTCATGATAGTTCTTACTTAGATGCAGGAGGCTGAATGAATATCTTCCATTCCTGCCTCCTAGATTATTTGCAATGCCCTGTCATTTTTCCCTTGCTGTAATATGGCTCACATTTTATTCCAAAACACAGAGTGCACATCATTCTTGGACTCTAACAAGCAGCTTCCTACCCTGTGCTGCTTCTCTGACTGGAGGCCAAAGTCACTGAAGGGACCAGACTGTGATCTTGGGACCAGACTTGGGATCAGACTGTGATCTCATCCTCTTCCTTGCAAAAGCCTAAATGATCTCCAGTCACCCCACAAAGTGCATTGCCATACAAAAATGGCACTCAGGGGAGTGGTGCATTCTGGTTTAGATGTTAAATGTCCCCCCGAAGCTCAGATATTGGAAGGCTTGGTCTCAAGGTAGGAGGTGGTGGAAACTTTAAGCAGCAAGCCATCACTGGGAGGTGTGCCCTTGACAGGGTGGGACTCCGGCCCCTTCTCTCTCTCTCCACTCCCCTCCCCGGTTGCCATGAGGTGGGCCTCTCTGCTCCAGCACACACTCCTGCCATGAGGCTCTGCCTCACTACAAGCCCAGAAATAATAGAGCAAAGTAATCAGACTGAAATCTTCGAAAATAAATCTTTTCTCCCTCAAGTTGATTTTCTCAGATATTTTGCCACAGTAACAAAAAACTAACACCAGGAGTTACTGTATAAAGGGTGCAGAATTCCCGTTACAGTTAATTTTTAAATTCCAGAAATAGTTGTACAACATTGTTAATGGTCTTAATACCACTCAATCATATCATAAGAAAGGTTAAAAGAGTAAATTTTATGCTCTGTATATTTCCCCACAATGAAAAAACAAGTTCTTGAGATTTTCTCCCATCTGCCCCCTTCCTACCCAAATATCCTAATTTCACCCCATTCCTCAATTCTGTTTGTTCTAAACCACTGAACACACACACACATCCCTGCACAGCATCTTGGTACCCAAACTGCAGAATGTCACCCACGGCCACACTTCTGCCTAGTATCTCCTCACCACTTCTGTGCGTCCAGAACCTATATTCCCTCACCAGTGATGACTTTCTCTGTCTCTGGGTTGGAGACACATCTCCCCTCACATCAACATTAATGAATCTGCTGGTTGTTTCTCCCCCTGTGATGGCTTTAGCTGGTGAGCACCTGCTTTATAAATTTGTATTTTCCCCCTACTTTCCAAGGTGTTATTAAACCCTGAAAGTAACAGCCATGGAACTTTAATTCCTTTTGCAGGCATCCCACAGAGCTGGGTACATTAGCTGACACGCGACGTACACTGGAATGTCTGTAACTAGCAGATTGCACACTGAACTCCAAGGCTGACGGCTGTCTCTAAAACACATCAAATGAATCAATGTATCTAGAGACAAAGCCTTTCTCAAGAGCACAGAAAGTACAACTGAAAAGATAACTTCTTAACCTGTTCTCAAACAAGCAACTGCCTACCTATGTAACAATCTTACTTAACATCTTCAAGGGTCTGTTTTAACATCAAGTATGCATGCATAATACAAGTATGTAAAGGCTGCACAAAAGCACATGCTCTATTCAATAATATGCATAGCCCTGAATCTCCAGCTGATGGCCGGGAAAGAAAAATCATCTTCACTTCTTTAGTTAAAAGGCTAAGTTGGCTCTGAACAAATCAATGGACATTTATTACCTTCAAAATTAGCCAGCACCAGTTCAACAGGAGCTAAGAACACAGGACAGCTTCTTGCCCATGTGAGCATAATTAATTACAGGGTGAGAGGAAAACTTGCTGGATCCTCGATGCCAATTCAGCAGCTTAATATCTCTACAATAAACATTCCAGTACAGAAAGGGCGTGAGCCTGAAGTCCTACCTGTTCCTGGGCTAACAAGGCCTTCTTCTTCATGATCTTCATGGCATACACATCCCCAGTTGCTCTCTCTCTTACCACCTGCACTTCAGCAAAGTGACCACAGCCTACCAGACTTTTGACTTCAAAGTCCTTTGCAGAAGGCTGGAGCTCCTGTAACTCAGCTATGGTGTCGGAATCTGTGGAGATGAAGAGTTACACCCAGATGAATAAAGCCCTTCAAATATGTGCATCTTTATGAGAAGGCGGAAAAAAAAAGAAACAATTTTTAAAAAGTGTTCTTATGTCTTCCCTCACTGTCAGAAGACATTTAGTCACTTTCTAATCCATCATGAATAATTATAAAATCAGCACAAGTGTTTTTATATGTTAAGTTAAAATTAAGGGTTCCAGAAATTCCAAAGTACAGTTTCCATGGTAGCTACAATTCGATTCTTGTAGACTTAGAAAATAGGGAGGCAGGCTCCAAATCATGTTTTTCTTCTTCCTCTGCAGGCTGTGGGGCAGTGGCTGGTCAAACGTGCTCATGAGCAGTTATTCTGGCTTAGGATGTGACATAAGCAACATGATGCCTGTTTCAGTCAACTTTGATCATTCTGTGCTAACTAAACGTGCTCTGCTCAGCTTTATCCCCCTAGCCTGTTTCAGCTTGCTTGCGTTGTGTCAGGCATAGTAATGCCTTCCTTACCTTATGCTACAATTTGGATCTGAAATGTGCCCCCAAAAGCTCATGTGTTTAAGGCTTGGTCTCTGAAGCAGCAGCTTGCAGAAGCAGGACCTTTAGGGCAACTAGGTCATGATGGCTCTATACACAGAGCCATCCATTTATGGACTTGTAGCTTAACGGGGTTTTGGAGAGGGGCTCTGCTATAAAAGGTAGCTTCCTCCCTGCTGTCTGGCTGCTAGGAGGTGGGAAGCTTTGCTCTGCCGTTCACTCCCTGCCACAATGTTCTGCTTCCTCAGAGGGCAGAAGTGATGCAGCCAGCTGATCCTGGACTAAAACCTCAGATACCTTGAGCCAAAACAAACCTTTCCTCCTTTAAGATGATTTTCTCAGGTATTTTGTCACATCTCAACATGTACCAGGGCTTTTAAAAAAGCTTTTAGCCCAAAGGACCAAATGGAGGCCTGACATTTGCACTGCAGGGCAGGGTTGACATGCCACCTATCAGGAGGGGATTACAACTACCTTTTGCATACCAAGGTCTTATTCCTTTTCTAAGTCTCATCTCTCAGGCAGAGATCATCAGTGTGCAAGTGTGGACCGAATAGTTGGCAGGTTTGGAATCTTACATTATGTTTATTAACATTCTAAATACGCTAAACTGCGATATCACCAGACACTTGCAAGAATGTGGGGGGACAGAGGGGCCTAAAAATGGGATCCTGAGTATATGGGGGGAACCACATCACATCCCAAGATTGTGTGCCACAGGAAGGTCTAGATATCTATCATCAAAACTACACTGAGCTGGGGGTGTGGCTCAGTGGTACAGTATATCCTCCTCATGCACAAGGCCCTGGCTCCATCCCTAGCACCACAAAAAAAAAAAAAAAAAAAAAAATTATTCTGGAGAATTCCAAAGGAAGGTATCATCTTGAAGATCAAGAGGCTGTCTTAAAATCCCCTCAGACACTAGACTCCACCAGGCAGAGCAAGGGATGGCCATTTTGAAGCAGCCAGGAACCAGATAAAGTCAAGAGCAGTCAGTCTTCCACATCCACAGACTCTACATACGTAGATTCAACCAACTACAGATTGAAAATATTTCCGGGGATGGGGTGATCCAAAGGTTTCAAAAAGTAAAACTTGAATTTCCCATACACCAAGTACTACACTGAACTCACACAAATGAAGAGATGTGTAGGCCTTCTATTGGGTAACGTAAGTAATGTAGAGATGACATTAAGTATATATGAGGATACACATAGGTGACATGAAATAAATAATTTTATACAAGGAATGTGAGTATCTGCAGGGTCCTGCAACCAATTCCCCATCGACACATTCCAGAGTCACATCCAGCTCCACAAAAAAGCTGTTCACACAATGAGGAGAGCAAAGTGAAAGGCCATTTCATACCAGTCACTGAGTGGCACTTTGATAAAGTAGCCAGCACAACGGTAACTGCTGTTACCCGCCTGCTTTCTTTGTTGGAAGGGCGGAGCCGAATGATCTCGGTTCAAAGGTGCCCATGATGAACTGCACCATACTGCAAGTTTTCCTAACCACAGGCCACATTCTCACTTAAGTCAGTCATCCTGAACACACACACCCTCCCTGGTCTCTTAGGGGCGAAGCAAGAGTGATGGTTAGATCTGCGTGAGTTAATTGTAACCACTGTAAAAAAAAACAAAAAAAAAACATTCTTCTTCCTTGGGAAAACACCAAGCTGGTGCAGTGGAAGACCCTGGAGGCCCCTCCTCCAGAGGCTTCAGCAGTGGCCTTTGAGGCCTTAGTTGTGGCAGGGGCTGGACCTGGTCAGGCTGAGGCCATGCAGCTCACAGCAGTAAGGCCAAGGACAAAGAATGAACTTCCATCACCAAACTAGACTGGTGTTGGAGACCACTACATTGAGGCTCTGAGCAGTATTTAATATTAACCAATCAGCTTTCCATGTTTACTTGTGAGTAGTCTGAAACTTAGGGGACCTTGTCTGAAGATGGGCAGCAGACTCATAGTAAATGAACCTCTATGCGTCACTGGTCACCACTGAGGCCTGTATTGGCTTGTTTGGCTCCAACCCCAATTAACTTAAAGGAGACTGCAGCTGCAGGTCCCACACCCCTACAATAAATGCCAGCCTAAAGATAAGGTAGTTCTCCTGATTGACATAATCTACTACTTGGGAAAATATTTCCCAAGGTCCTGCTAGATTCTCACATTTTCTTGAGTATCCCCCTTCTTTGTTTGAAAACCAAATAAACAGAGGTTGCCCAGAGAAGTCTTTGCCCTAACCTAGACAATCTCGAATTCAGGAAGAGTTAGACCCTCCTGGAACCCTACAATCATTTCAGTTGTCTCACTGTATTTAAGCCTTTGCTGTCCACTCATTTGGGAGATTGTGGGCCTGATCAACTTGCAATAACTAAGGGTTTTTAACCCAGTAGTCTGGCTGGTCAAGGACATGAAGATGAAGTCTCTTCTCTCTGCCCATCAAGGAGTCTGAGATTAACTTTTTCCTGGGCACATACCTACAGTATGAAGTTCTGAAGATCATGCCCCTGCAGAAGCAAACCAGTGCTGGCCAGCAGGTTCATAGCATTTATCACCACTGGGGACTACAATGGTCACATTTGTCTGGGAATAAAGAGGGGTCACCATAGCCATTTGAGGGGCCATCATCCTGGCCAACCTCTCCACTGTCCCTGCGTGGAGAGGCTATCAGGGAATAAGGCTGGCAAGCCCCACTGTCCCTCGCAAGGTGACAGCCATTGTAGCTCTATGCTGGCGCATGTGATCCCTGCCCCCAGAGGCACTGGCATCATCTCAGCCCCTATGCCAAAGCAACTGCTGCCACTGCCATAATTGATGACTGTTACACCTCTGCCAGGAGCTGCACATGACTCTGGGCAACTCAGCCAAGACCATCTTTGATGCCATCTCTCAGACCTACAGCTACCTGTCCCCTAACCTCTGGGAAGAGACTGTTCACAAAGTCTCCCTACCAGGAATTCACTGACCATCTTGTAAACACCCACACCAGAGCCTCTGTCCAGAGGACTCAAGTTCTAGTGGTAGCTATGACACAGGGTTTTTATACAAGAAAAAATTGAACAAAATCTGAAAAAAAAATTAAATGTAATAAAACAAACTAGAGCATCTACACAGAGAATACAATGTAGAAGCAAAATTGAAAGCTGTAATATATTTTCCTTTTATTTTGAAGATGTTGTGCCAAACTGTCTCCCTTCCCTGTCCCTCTCCAAGTTTCTTTCACATCAAGTGTTTGAGACTGAATTATAATTCACCAAATGCACTGGCTTGCAACTTCCTGTGTTGAACCCGAGTTCATCACTGCTTGTACACAAGGCCAGTTTCTCTTAATTTCCCATCAGGCCTTGGGCCCCAAAGTTGCTTACAGCACTGTCCAATTTAATAACTCTGGGTCTGTCACTAGAGACTACCAGGCATCTCAATCACACAAGCAGACAAACTGCTTTGTAGGCAAAACCACCATGATACACTCTAAAACTTTTAAGAAACCATTGCAAATCTCTACCTTTTCATCCAAATACTTTTGGATTATTGAGGAGAAGAGGCGACATGCTAAAATAAAGTCTGTAACTATTTTTTAAAAAGGAAACAAAAGAGTATTTATAGCTGGGTGTGGTGGCACAGGTTGAGGCTGAGGCAGGAGGATCACTGTGAATTTCAGGTCAACCTGGGCTACAAAGTGAGTTCAAGGACAGACTGAACTGCACAGTGAGACTCTGTCTCTCTGGGTTTTTGTTGTTGTTGTTGTTGTTGTTGTTTTGATACCAGGAATCAAACTCAGGACCTTGAGCTTGCCAGGTCTGCCTCAAAAGGACAAAAAAAAAAAAAAGAGTATTTATGACTTCCCTCCACACTAGCTGCTTCTATGACCCCAAAATCACCTCAACTTTTCATTTCTATGTACTGTTATTTATAGTAGTTAAGGGCCCAGTGGGTACTCATTAGTGAGGGTAGGATAAGGACTCAAAATATTGTAATGAAAATACAAATTATGGCTTTGTCAAATAAATAACTGGATGGGGGAGTTGGATATGGTTGGATCTGTTGCTCCTTTTCTGTTCTAATGACCCTGGTCTAACACATTAAAAAAAGTATATATTTAAATATCACACTCTATCCAAATATATACTTATATGTCAATTAAAAATCTTTAATCCCTTTCCTGGTTCCCAGATGCTCATCTCCTGCTCCCTTCGGCCCAAGGTCAGGCCCATCTCTGCTGGAGGTCCTATTTCTTTAGTCTCTGTCCCATTTCCTCAGGCAGCTCCCCAAAAGATCTCCAATCCTATGGGTATGCTCAAGAAACTTGGGCAGAAACCGCTGTGGAACATTTCAATTGGAAGGCAAAGCTTCCATTCTGAAACAGAAACTCAAAAAGGAGGAGAAGAAAAAGAAATCATACAATGTAATCACCAGAGTTCAATCATGGCCTCTTCATGGTACTCCCCAGGAAGCCTCTTCAAAAATATGCAACTGTTCCCCAGAAGAAAGATTAACTAGAAAAAAACCTATATCCCATGTAACCTAGCCCCTGATGATAAAACAGCTCTTGATGACTGACAACTGACTTGGCAGGGGCAGACTCAAGGCCAGTGAAAGGCCAGGAGGCACTTGTCCTGCCAACTCCTTCGCCTCCTACTCCCTCCTGAAGAATTTAAATATTCAAGAAAGACAAGGTGAGAACTCATTCAAACACATAAAGAATAATCCACAAATAGCCCACGTGCTTTTTAAAGATACACAATGTATTAAATATTGTTCAGGTTTGTGATTATTGTCATGGGGTATCATTTATTATCTACAACATTCCAGGCAACGTAATAAGCCTGGTCTGTGTATTAATTAATTCACAGCCTGACTAGATATATGTTGCCCCCCCACTTTGCAGACGATAAAGCTGAGGACAAAGCACAAGTAAAATCCTGAAGGTCACTAGCATAGACATACATCAATTTTGCAGCACCACCAGGCATGGTGGCACATCCCTGTAATCCCAGTACTTGGGAGGCTAAGGCAGGAGGATCATTGAGAGTTCAGGACCAGCCTGGGGTACAAAGGTGTAGAGAAGGACATTCTTTAGTTAATCTTTCAATTACCTCAGGCCTGACCAAGTTATATGATGGTTTGGTTCCAGAGGAAGTCTAGCAAAAGCACTGGTGTAAAGAAAATGATTGCAGGAACTGTGTCTCTCTGGAAAGCCTCGGGATAACACTAGATGCCTTGCTGAGATATGCCCGAAGGAATGATAACATGATGGCCAAGTCAAGTCTCATTCCTGTGGTAACTGAGTTGCACTGCCTTTGTAAACCTGTTGACATCCTCCCATTTGCCCTGCTGCTTCATTTGCTCTTTCTCAATAAAAGGTTACTGAAAATAGTAATGGAATCTTCAGTCTGAGAGGTTGAAGCCCCCTGATCCCATAACTGTCTCTCTTATTTTTCATCTGTGAGGACCTCATCCTCTGGACCTGCCACCCCAGACAGAAACAGAATATAGACCAACTAAAGTGAACACAAGGCCAGACTGAACGGCATAGTGAGGACCCTGTCTTAAAAAGACCAAAAAGACCAAAAAAAAAAAAAATTATTGTAGCATCTATAGCGCCTCTGGATAGCTGCACATCCCCAGTCTAGGAGGTCTTGGTAATCACAGTGCCATGACCCCTTTGGAAATTTGGACACAGCTGATCACAACACTTCATGACCTAGCAGGTAAATGACCCAAAGCAGACCCAACTCAAATCTTCCCTAATATCTTATAATTTTTGGGAAGGGTGTGGTAGCCAGTCTCCAAACATGATGCCCAATGAACCATGCCACTTAGAATTCATGTCCTGTGGGCAGCCCATGACTTGGGACTGAGATCATATAGCCTACAAAACTTAAAATATTTGGCCAGGGATATAGCTCAAGGGCACAGTGCCTGCTTGACAAGCACAAGGTCCTGAGTTCAACTCCTGGTATACAAAAAAAAAAAAAAAACTTAAAATATTTACCACCTCTCCCTTTAAGCAAAGGCTTGCTGAGTCCCAAGCTACACAGTTTCTAAATCCAGTAGAACACAGCTGTTATTATCTGAATGAACATCCCTCAAAGGACCAGGTGTTAAAGGATTAGCTCCCAGCTTAACACTATCGGAGTTGGTGGAACCGCCTAATAAAGAAGCTCCCATGGAACCTCTTAGGCTGCAGTTCCCTGACCACTGATGTAGACAAGCAACATGGAAAGCAACCTTCCTTTAAGATGTGGGGCCTGGTGGAAAGTCTTCCAGGCACTGAGAATATGCCCTTGAGGGGACAGCAGGACCCCAACTCTTCCTCTATTTTTCCTTCCCGGCCATGAGGTGAACAGGCTCCCTCCAACACACACTCAAGCCATGATGTACTGCTTCACCATAAGCCCAAAAGATAATGGACTAAACCCTCCCAAACTAAGAGCCAAAGCAAACCTTTTCATTTTTGAAGTTAACACTGTTATTTTATTATAGTAGCAGAAAGTTAACTAATACAGCAGCCAAAAAGATCCTATGTTCCTTCTAGGACTAAGCTTTAAGAGCCTGTTAGCTCTTGGGAATCCTGAACAGCAAGTGTGGCTATCCTACTAGAAACCATGGAGATCAGGAGTCAGCAAGACTTTGCTTAAAGGGAGAGATGGTAAGTATTTTAAATTGTAAATTTTGTCAGACTGTGATCTCAGTCCCAACTACTCAAATACTATAGTGTGACAGCAGCTGTAGGCAATATATAAATGAATGGGAATGGCTGTGTCCTGGTAGAGCTTTGTTTATAAAGAGCCATTGCAGACCTGACCCCGGATATAAGAGCCCCAGAGAGGAACTACCTGAACAGCAAGTGGCCTTAAGACTTTATGGAGCAGGGAGAAAGAGAAAGGGGAACACAGGGAAAGAGAGAACAAGAAAGAGGGAAAAA